>JAUIRJ010000032.1:0-139663 GCA_030555515.1 Acutogordius australiensis | reverse complement strand
ATAGTTGGAAAAATTGGGCAATATGATTTAAAACTTTGGCCCTTCCCGGCCTCTAATTATTTATATTCCGGCCCCCGGCCCGTTTTAAATTTTGGCGGCCGGTAGCGAGCCGGGCAAGCTGGGTCTAAACTATCTCTAATTTGCACGTCGTCTTAAGGTCAAATGATAAAATTTTTTATCTCTTAAAAAAGAATTTTTTTGTGTGCATCATTAATTATTGCCCAATATTTATAATTGTATCATAGGCTGCGGCTAGCGAAAAGAAAAAAAATAAAACGCATTTGATTAACATTAAGGTGACTAGTGTAAAAAAAACATTAATTCTCATTTTTCGATATAAGCCGTTAAAATTTTTAAAAAATATTTTTTTCAATTTTGAATGTTTGTATTAGTCGCAGCCATATACAAGAAATTAAAATAAATGGAATTAAATCAGCTTTAATTTAATTTTATTAACTAATATTATCCGGATAACTTTGCATCGATTATAGCTTTGTGATAAAGACAAATAAGTCCGGAACCCATCTGAGAATCTATCAAGGATTTTTAAGTAGTCTTTTGCTTTTTTTGTGAGGGGTGAAAAAAATTTGCATGATTTTAAATCTGGTCAATAAATAGACTGGGATTGAGATCATTAAAGACACCAGCAATTTCTAAGAAGAACACATGAGTCATTACTAGTTTTTATTTTATTTGTTATTTATATATTTTATCACGAGATGAGATTTGATTTAAACATTTAAATAATTAAATAAAAATGCACAAAAAATTTTAGCGATAAAGGGGCCATCTAGGATTTGATTATCACATTATAACTCTGACAGTGCTACAATAATTTAAACGACTAAAACAGATTTATTAATTAATATTTATAGACAATGAAAATCTTACCGAACGCGCATCTCATAACAAAAAACATTATGAAGAGTTTTTATAACGCTTATTTATGGTTTTTATGCAAATTTTATTTGTGAATGTAATAATAATTGATACTAAATAAATTAAGAATATATATGTATGCTGTCACATCAAACTAAGGGCGTTTTAAACGAGGTCGAAACGGTAATGAAAAAGGCCTTGGGGTAAGCATGGAGCATGTGTTAAACATTTTTCGTAAAAAACCATGATTTTATTTATTTTGTTATTCTAAATTAACGAAAAGGCCTGCTATGTTATATTTTTTCCAAGTCACGAAAATGGAATTTCACATCTATCAAAACATATTATTTAACGAGTTTTATATAAGGGACCAAAACGCGAATGCAAATTGTCTACAGGCAACCATAAACCATGTGTTTTTATTCTCATTTTCCAAAAAAATTAAAACGTATTATGTTATGCCTAAACTCGTGTTTGTTTTTTTGGGTCTACTGTGTAAAATATTTGTTAGAATTTAAATAAGCCAAAGGGCTTTTTTGAAAAAAAAAGTATTCTGCTGTGTTCGCATGTATGACTGCGGCTAGTGAAAAACAAATTTGTGAAGAAAAAAGAACTCATTTAATTTACTTGACTAGTGTATTTTTAAAATTTTTTGACATATTTTAAAACGGCGAAATCACATAATTTCTCATTTTTTGGTATTAACCGTTAAAAATCTTTATTTAATTTTATTATTACAATTTTAAAATTAGTATTAGCCGCAGCCAAAACACTATTTCCCGGATTTTAACCCGCGATTAGCTGCAGGGTCCATACGGATCCCGGCACATTTTGAATTTTGAATATCTTCAAAAATATTATATATTATGGGCTAAATTTTTGTGCGACTTTTTTTTAATATATAATAAACAAACTTAGTAATTAAAATTTGGTCTAAGTCTAATAACAAAATTTGTTGTAGAAATTAGAAATTCTAATAGGGTCCATATGGCCCACCCTCTCAATTTCAATGTTGAAAACTATGTGTATTGCCTCTATGTAAGTTTAAACTTATACAATTGCATAACCTTATATTCTAATTATTTTAGTTACGTATTAAGTATATAAAATATTTGTATTGTATAATAATGGTATGAAATATTTTTTTTAATATAATATCTAGTTTTTATGGTAAATAATAGCCAAAATTAATTTTTTATTTCAAAATATTTTTTTCATGAAACCATATAAATATGTTCTACTAGACCTATAACCAAAATTTGATCAATAATATTTATACATTAAATTTATTGGCATGATTTATTTAACCTGGTAGGGTAAGAAATTTGTCAGGCAAATGCTATGGTAAGGTCCAATGGACCCCAATTTTAAACCTATAACTTCGAGAGTTTTAAAGCTTTGATCTTTGTTTTTATTATTTGAAGAGGAATACGTGCTCTTTAATTATAGACCAAATTTATCATTAATGAATGTTGCAAATTTTATGACACAAAGAAAAAAATCTAAAAAATTGAAATTTTTTTATTTTTCCATATTACAATTAGGGCATGTCAAAACTCCGGAATTCGGGAAGGACTCCGATTCACCGGGAGTTCCAGAGAATTCCGGTTAAAACCCCAAAACCGCCCGAGTTTTCCCGTTTTTAAACTCAGTTTTTTCCGAGTTTAAAAATTAACATTAGCCCATTGGAAATGTTAGAATTGTGTATTTTTTTTGTCAACTCATTTTTTATAAAAATAAAGTTATAAATAAATGCAAAAACAAGCTGATTATGCAAATATCTCACATATATAATGTTATAAATTTTGTTTTTTAGTTTTTTTATGATACTAGTTGCCTAAAACTAATAAATTTTCAAAAATTACTCATATATAGCAGCCCGAACAAAAAAAACTCAAAAATATTTATTCAATGTTAAATTATAAAAATTTGCGACATTCAGGTGACATTGACTCAGCAGGCTTTATATTAACTAAATTTGCCAAAATTTGTTAATAAAAAAAGTTAAAAACAAAAAAAACTCGAAAAAGTTTTTTAAAATTTAAATAATGGCATTTGCGACAATTCGGAAATGTCACTAGTTACCTAAAACTAAAAAAATTTTCACAAAAATTACTCATATATAGCAGCCCGAACAAAAAAAACTTGAAAAATATTTATTCAATGTTAAATTTTTAAAAATTTGCGACATTCAGGTGCCATTGACTCAGCAGGCTTCATATTAACAAATTTTACCAAAATTTATAATTAAATAAGGTTATAAACAAAAAAAAAATGGAAAAAGTTTATATAAGTCACTTTGTAGACATTGGCAACAGATAGGTGACATCCAGCAGGCTTAATAATGACGAAATCAAAATTTATTAATTAAGCCTAATTGAGAAACTTTATATAAAGATTACTAACACACGACCGCCCCAACCAAAAAAAAAAAATAATATAAATTCAATATTAAATTATTGGCATTTAGGAGAGTTTATTGACACATTTTCAGCAGACTTGACATTGAAAAATTTATTAATAAATAGAACAAAAATTTTCCAGGGCTTAATATTGACAAAGTTATATTTGATATTTAACAAAATACAAAATACTAATTTTCTCCCACAATTATTTTCTTTACCCAAAAAACTATTATTTCATCGTAAAAAAACATCTGGTGGCTAAATCCCCCTATTTAAATAAAAAACTCACTTTTGAAAAACTCCAAAAAAACCCGCCCGGGCTGAGCTCCAGAGTTCAAAGAAAACTCCGGAGCATAGGAGTTCCCGCCCCACTCCTTCCATAAACTCCAACTGGAGTTTTAGCAAGCCCTAATTACAATAAATAAATCATGTCAATTAATTAAATTTATTATGGGTCAAATCGTGGTTTGACGTCTAGTAAAACATATTTAGAGAGTTTCATGAAAAAAAAATATTTTGATAAATTATTTTAGATATTTACCAAAAAAACTATATATTTTATAGAGAAAAAAAAATGATATCATTATTAAACACTACAAACATTTTGTATAAACAATAATTAAAATTATTTAAAAAAATAATTAGTGCAAATATTTAAGTTTGAATTCATATAGAGTCAATAACATAGGTTTAACATTGAAATTGACAGGGTGGGGTCCATATGGACCCCAATTCAATTTCTAAATTCTAAACAAATTTTGTTATAAGACTTAGACCATTTTAATTATTAGTTTTGTTTATTATATGTTTAAAAAAAAAAGTCACAAAAATTTAGCCCATAACATATTATATTTTTAAAGAAATTGCAAATTCAAGATGTGCTGGGGTCCGCATGGACAGTGCTAATCCCGGGTTATGGTAATATACAAATAAAAAATTTAATTTTTTATATTTTATCTACTTTGTGTCAAATAAAATTTGCAATATTCATTAATGATAACTTATATTAGTCTATAATTATAGAGCACGTAATTTTCTTCAAATATTAAAAAATAAAGACTATAGCTTTTAAATTTAAAAAAAGTTTAAAATTGGGGTCCGGATAGACCCAATTATAGCATTGCGTTACAAATTTATCACCCTACCATTCGCGGGCCATAATTTGTAATAATGCACTTAAATAAATTTCTATAAAAAACCACTCAATTGTATGGTGCGATAGATTAAAAATATGTGCATTAACAAGTTATAGATCCTAAAAGCCCTTAGCCAACTATTAAACCGCCCCAAAATCTTAAGTTAAATTGTAAATATCAAACGAGCCGTGACAAAAAAAGAATAAAAAAAGGGCGAGCATAATTTTTCTATATGGGCAATAATCTCTTTCTTATTGTTTTGGGTACCCTACAAATTTTATAAATTTTGCAACAAAAATTATAAGGTAATTATGCAATATAAATATTCGGATTGTCTTTAGAGTTTTTAGCCATTAATTAATATTAAAAATAAATATAGAATTAATATTATAATATATAATTTTAATTTATTTTGTCATTGCACCATTGCTACACCTATGCTATAAAGTTAACGTTAATTTTAAACCACTCAACGAGATAAAAAAGTTACCATTGTTTGTGCTTATTGAGCTGCGGCTAAAATTTCAAAATTGCAAAAAAAAAAATCATATTTTTTGCGGCTAATAAAAATGAGTAATGTTAGTCGTCTAAAATTTTTTTTTAAATTTTTAATTATTTAATTTTAAATTTTCTTTACACTAGCCACTTTAATGTTAATCAAATGCGCTCAAATTTAAAATTATTTTTTACTATCCGCAGCTTTGGAAACAAAAGTAATAAGATACGAATAGTAAATGGATGAAGGCTATTAAAGGATCGCCCATGCCTCTTAAAAAAGAGCTAAAATATCCAAATTTGTGAAAGAAAATGATGAAGATGAAATTGAATCTTCAGAATCTGAGTTAGTCAAAATTTTAATATAAATAGTTTAATTTTGACAATCTAAATATAATGATGTTTTAGAGTAGAGCTAGAACAGCCTTTTTCAGATATTGAAGATGATACAGAGACTCCACAAGAAAAAAGATTAAGACTTGCTAAAGAATATATATCTGAAATTGAGCAAGCTGGTATTTCTTTTTAATTAACTAGAATTGTAATTTATATTTAATAAACGTTTTTTAGAGCATTCAAATCTTGAAAGTAAGGCAGATTATGTACACATGAAATTAACTGAAGAACAAGTAATTAATTTTAGATAATAAATTTTAGTTTGAAAAATTAGGTCAATTGCAAAAATCTATTTCAAATAAAGTTAGTTTTATATTTATTAATATTTAGTTCAAATTACCCACACCAAATCTCATTGTGTCCAAAAGTGGTCATAAACTTACTCCAACATGTGTAATAATAAGTTCTGATTGTAGGTTTCTGTTATCTTCTTCTAAAGATGGATATATTATTAAATGTAATCTATATATATTGTGTTAACCTGCTCTAACCGATGTAAAAAATACACCATTACATGGATGGGGTATGTAAAACAATTTCAAACAATTATAACCTGAAAAATAGAGCTAAAGACATATATTTTATTTAAATATTGGCATGAAAATATTTTTAAAATTTAAGTATTTTAAATTATATTAATCTTGAAAAATAATTAGTGAAATTTATAAAAATGTCATGATATTTTAACAGCTTAAACATGTAAATGATTTAATTAAACAAACTCAGTAAAAACAAATAATTGACAATTGGCTTTAATATTTTGTTTCTGATGTTTTTAAAATAATAATTTTATATTTTCACTGCCAACAATTATATAGAATAATGTAAAGTTGCTTAAAAAAAAATTTATAAATATTCAAATCTTTAGAATTTTAACTATATATCCAAAACTTATGTGCTGGGATATTCTCATATCCCATCTATGTTGCCATGGGTTAAACTCTCTAATTAAATTTGATATTTAATTTTAACTTAATAAATTTCCTATCAAACACTTTTTATCATATTAATGTTGAATAAATTAATGATACAGGGGACTTAGAATCTATGAAAAAAATCAAGCCAGTTCAACACCAGGTGGAGGCCAAAAAACCTGGTATTAAGAATAAAGCGTATCCCTGTATTATGGTCTAGGTCTGACTTCTGACAACAAATTTTTGGTAATTAGTTTTGGTTATCCTTTAAAATTATTTATATTTAGTAATATGTATTTAATATAAATAAGAAACTGAGTAGGAAATATGTTTAGGCAGTAAAAAGTTAAAGATGACAAAGGTAAGCAAATTTTTGAGAGTTATGACCTAACTACAAAGACCAAACCTGTCAATTTTGAATATGTTTACAGTATTTTCAAATTAAACTTTTTAAGTCAGCTATAAACATTGAAAATTTTTGAAATTCAAAAACAATAAAGATTTAACAAATAAATATTTAAAAAAATTATTTTTATATTCAAAACAGCTGGACTGTTAAAAATAAACGAATATTATTTAGGTTTATGTCAAATATCGTACTAAATATTGATGAGCTTGTACTTAAAAATTTTATTTCTCATAATTTGAGATAAAAAGTATATGTTACAAATGATTTTTGAAAAAAAAATCTTGACTTTTTTTCTTTATGGTTTTCTCGAGGTCGCAAAATTTATTGGTCAAAAGGGCCATTTTTTGATATGGACATAGTAAAATAGCCGAGTGCCAAAAAAACTTTAAATCAGAAAATATATATGAAATAAGGCCATCATAGTCATTTCAGTGTCAAAATTTCATTTTTCCAAAATAATTTGTCAATCTGTGTCACAATGACTTTGTCTTTGCCAGTCATAAGCAAAATTTTAAATATTTGAAAAACGTTTAAACTTTATCATAAATAATATGAATATTAGGCATCTGGTGGTCTAAATCCCAATATAGTGATATGGAATCCTGAAACAATGACTCAAATTCACGTTTTTAAGGGCCATAAGCGATCAATATCGGTTAATATACTACTATATATATATTGAATTTAAATGAAACACAAATTGAAAAATTTTAATTTGATCACGTACAATTTGCCTAAATTTGTGGATGATTATAAAGAGTATGATTATTATACCATATAAATGAATTGATGGTTATTTGATCAAATTTTATAAAATATTTGTTGATTTTAGGGATTAACTTTTAGACTCAACACGCATCAACTTTTTAGTTCCTCCTTTGACCGTTTCATCAAGATATGGGACTTAGACCAGATGGCTCACGTTGACACATTGTACGTTAACTCAAAATTTTGGCCTTTTTCTTAAAGTTTTATTAAATTCATAAAAAAAAACACGGAAAAAAGTGATAATCACACAAGGCTAATTTCAAAACTTTTTTATTCATAATATTTGAAAATTTTATGTTTTGATAAACGCAATTTTTATAAAAAAAAAATTGCTAAAATCAATCATAAAAAATTAAATTTTGATAATGTTAAAAATTTTTAAAAATAAAAAAATTATTTTAAACGCTCTAAACCATAAACTTACATATTTTATGTTCTACTAATTTAACCTTAATTTTATCAAAAATATACAACAATAAAGGTTTGGACATCAAGAGAGGCATAACGGACATAGATAGCTTCATGAGTGAACGATGCCTTTCAAGCGGGGGTCGTGATTCAAGCGTGCATTTATGGAAAATTATTGATGAAAGTCAGCTCATTTACCGTTTTTCCAAGTTTGTATACAATATTTTATAATCTCTATATAGTTGCGAATAATTTTGCGTATACGTTAATATTATATGACTATTATATTGTATGTTTATATAGTTGCTCCGTTGATCGAGTGCGTTACATAAACGAGGATCATTTTGTAGCTGGGACCGATGAAGGGTTCATTATTTATTATTGTTTCGATTGGTTCTTTATAATTTGTAATCATCAAGATTGAAAATGTCTTTAATTTTTATAAGTAGTTTCTTTATATCTAAAATTAGTATATAAAAAGAATTTAATTTTTATTTATTAAAGTATCAAATTTATTAATTATTCAAAAAAGAGAACAAATTATTTTCGCCTTTGTAAAAAAATGGCCATATCTAATTCATATTTATTATTATTATAGTTATTATTTTATTAATATAAAATTATTATTGTTTATATTTAATTTTCTAATTAATTGATAATATTTTTATTTATATATCTATTGTTTATTCTTAGGTTTTGGGCGATTAGGTGATAAGATTTGCCAGTTTTATCTCTAGCTAGCATAAAAACCTACAGTGTTTTGATTGTTTTTTAGCTATAATCAAAAATTTTCTTTGATTTGAACCTCTCAATAAAAATTTTTTATTTTAACAAAATTTTAATTTATATTTTAGAACGCTTTCTCTATGGCACATTAATAAGAAACGACCCCTAGTTACTTTTTCACATCATGACCTTAATAATGCAACATTAAATCAGGTGGAAGATGATCCAGAGGACCAATCATGTCCGGCTAATAACACTAACCCTAGACTCACTGGCCGAAGAACTTGGATAACGGCTATTGCAGCTTTGCATAATGCCGATGTTATTGCTACCGGTTTAAAATATTCTATTTCTTACAACCAAATGAGGTACAATTTTTGTATTAGGGGGGCGCGCTTTAAGTGAACTTTTGTTTTATAGCAATTTTTTGTATGAGGGCGCGTTTAAAGTGAACTTTTGTTTATAAGTCAATTTTTCGGAAATTAAATTTTGTTCAAAAACGCATTTCCAAATTAATTGTAAGCAATTTGCTATGAAATTTACAATTTTTGAAAAAGGTGTAATATAACATTTTTATAATTTTTTCCAAAATAATAATTTATTTGAATCATCATCTAAAATAAACATTGGTTTAAATTATTTTATATCAATTTTTTGAAGATTTTTTCATTTACAATCGATCTTTTATTATATTTTATTTAAAGGTTCCTATGATTCTTACCTCCGTGTTTGGAAGTGCGGTTTAATTACAGATCCGTGACTCCCTTGTTTTCCATCAAAATTGTAACGTTTGTTTATGATTTTCTATATAAAAGGATTTTGTATTTATTATGATTAAGGTTAACATTTGAAGGAATATGTTAAATTGGGTCTTAATTTTATTTCTTATGTCCGAGAATATATTTTTTCCTTCCCACAATATGTTTTGCAATCAATTCAATTTGAGTACTAACTTTTTGACCTTAAGTTGTATAAACAAATTTTGAAACGAGTTTAAAAAATTGGTAAAATATTAATTATTATAAAACACAGGTCAACAAAAGTAAGAGGGATCTAAATGTAATCATTTAGATTAATGTTATTTAACATGATTTTTATCCTGTGTTTCGTTTTTTTAACTAGTTCCTAGCCTGTCATAAACATTCGAAGTTGGCAAAAATGCCAAAGGTCACATTTTGACCTCAAGGACTCAAGCGCAATAAATTTGTGTTATCTTGCTAATGTAGATAAAATATATGAAAAGTATTATCGTGATCTAAAAGTCTCCCTTTAAATTGATTGGCTAATAAAAATTATTTTAAAAATATTGTTTAGTCTCTGAAGTCGCAAACGTGTCATTTTTTTACGATATAGCTCGATGTGTCGAGAAAAGAAAATTTGAAAAAAATGGGGATTGGTCAATAAACAAGACCAATCTATGGTTCATGGGATTCTTTATACCAGTAAATAAGGTACTTAAACTTGCCTCACGCGATTTATAAAAAGGTTGTGAGTTAACTCTCAATAATAACAATAACCGAGTTTGAGCTTTCCGAGTTTTACAACCTAAAAATATTGACCTCCCTTAGTAAATTGTGTTTAATTAGGTCATTTAGTTACATATTCATTCATGATTTATTTTTATTTTTTGTTATACATCTTAGCCTGGTTTTTTTGAACTCCCTTTACTGATTTTCAAACGATGGAAAATACCTGGTCGCTGCCGTGGGCAAAGAACACCGATTTGGTAGGTAGAAGATTATTAAAGAGGCCCGAAATCGCATTTTTTTGATTCAAATGTTTACATAGTCAATTTATCTGTCACCGAATCAAATATTTTATTGTGCGTTTAACAGAGCTGAGAAATGTGCCTACTTTGATTTTATGTAATTGCATTGGAAAATTTAATGGGGTTAGTTAGGAGCAAATTAGATAATAAAACCTTGGATTTCTTTAAATACTTTTTCCATTAAAGTTAAAATCTTATTTACATAATTTTTTTAAAAACCAATGGCGCTTTAGCTCAAAATGGCGCTTTCTTAGCTCTGGTTTCAATTAATTTTATGCAATTCAATAAAAAAGACTATTTTGAAAGTGTTAGGTGTGAATTTTTATAAAATTTTTAAAAGAGACATATAGTTTGAAAAAATTCAAGATATTTTTTTGTTTTTTTTACATTTACACATCGCTAATAACATCACATCTTTAAATTTGCAAATCCATATTGGTAAAATATATAAAAACTTTTGTTGCTCTAATTACATTGAATACAAATGGTTGAAAATTCGATTTAAACTGACAAATTCAAGAGCTTTTTGAGTGTCGTTAACAAATCAATAATAGTTAAATCTTTTACAATCTGTAAAATACGGCATAAAGATATGCTGATTGCTTTTTTTAAAGGGTAACATAATTGCTCTGTATTTTAATGAGCCTCCATTTTTTTAAAAATGGTTTTGCAATTTTGATTAAAACATACTTAATGTTATCAAAATAATTTTAATGCTAATAGATTTCTGATTAAGTTTTTATATATTAATATACAATCTCCGCTTTATGACATTTTTAATTTAAATTAAAACGTGTGAAAAATTGTCTAAAAACCCACTCATATATACTCCTATAAGGCTCAATTTACTAACATTATTTCGTAAAAATCATTTGTCATTTTTTTCAATGATCTATTTTTTTATTAATAGAGACTGTCACAATATTTTTAGTTTTAAGCTCTCTTTTTATAACTTCAAATGATAAGAGTATGGAGGCTTAAGCAGTTTTGGGAATTCCGCGAATACTGGTCGAATTTAACCAATTCTAAATGTTTTTACAAAAAAATGTCAACATTTCCGGTTTAGAGTTTGGACATACAGTTTAAGGATGAATTTGTCAACAATCCTAACTGATTTATGGCAACAGCTTCCATAAAGATTAGTTATTATATCGCTATACTGGGTGTTGGTTGTAGAGGAAGATTGGTCATTAAGAATTGGAATGTTTGTTATTGTTTCGTCCTATTTCGTCATTTTTTTCCCCTTACAAATTTTTTTCCATTAGAGTAGATATTTCTCTGTCAACACCATTTTTTTTGGCGAATTGAAAATTTGGGCTGTACACAGAATTTCTAAAAAATTAGTTTTTAATAATCCGAACTCGGGCTGGAGTTTAAAGGTTTTAATCGGCCCGGTCTTTTGTTCTACCAGAAGTTAAATATTTATATCTAACAAGTCGCATCCTTAAATGATATAACCCCAAGCTTGCCCTACCTCAAAGATAAACTATCCTTCAAAATACGTTTAGGGCGTACCACCTTTAATTTTTCCAAGCTTGTATGTGTTTTAGATTTAGGTTAAGAATTATTGAGCTACTAGTCGGATTGGAGATCGCCAACGAATCCCAAAGCCGTTTGCTTCTCTGAAAGCCTAGGCTTACACTCATGGCACCGGCGTGGATTGTATCTCATTAGCCTTTCGGGCCATGTCACATGAATGGTTATGTAAAGGTAGTTTGCATTACTTGCCTCGGCGCCATATAACGCGTGTAAATGAGGAAATCTTATTGTTAAAACGAAAAAATACATACCATTTACAAGACACGGCCTTACTTGCTAGGGTTAAAAGAGGCAAAGGTTTTACGGGTAAGCTGTCCCTAAAAAAGGGGTGAAGTTTAAAGAAACTCTTATAACCACAAGCTTTTTTCCAGAACTAGCAGTTAAAAAAAGTTAATCTTTACAGCTCTGTATCTCACTTTAATGGATGATGCTAATTAAATAAGACATCGATTTAAACATTTTTAATTTATTTTGGAAAAGAGGGCAAACTAGAACGACATAGTATATATTAATGTAATTAGATCATTAATTTAAAATCCTCCTCTCAAGTCTATTTCCCACTTGCATTAATATGCTAAATGGCTAAGCTTACATTCTTTGAATTCCATTCTGTCATCATTTGAAATTTAAAAATTTAGACTCCTCTGGGGTAGTGTATTTACAAGATTTTAAATCAAATAGAATTTACAAAATTATTAGATATTTGTAACAAAAAATATTTTAATTTTTGAGACAAGTTTAGACACCCCACTACAATTAAAGTCTTGCCATATAACTAGAATATTATTTAGAAATATTGGTATTACACCTGTGGTTACTCCCCGTTAAAGATCGATATATTTTATAATTACATTTATTTTAGTGTCTCGGTATATATAATTCCAACAAGATATGCCATTAAAAACTTTTTCCCGCACTTTGTCGAAATTAATTTAAATGTAGCGTGACAGTTTGGTTATGGCCGAATAAAAAACTTATTCTGACATTAGCATAATGCCTTACACAATAAGCTTTCCAGATTTACTTTCGATCCAAAAATCTCATTTGCATATATTGGCAACGCGGTGAGGTCTTTATTTCGCATTGCGCTGCGCATAAGATATTCACTAAATTAACTCAACACTTTGTAATAAACTCAATTAATTTGCGATGAATTAATATAAAATTTTTAAGTTGACTGAAAAAAAAAGTTAATTTAATATGGTATGTGAGATTTCCCCAGAGATATTATTGAAAATTTCCATAGGAAAATATTCCGATATTAGATTAGAACCAGCTAAACTTTTTTTACACTCCTCTAGAGCTTATGCCAGGGCAGTAGTGAACTACGGGCCTGCTTAATCTGAAAAATTTTGTTGTGTCACGCCCCCCCCCTTTTTAAAATTTCATGAGATTTTTATACAGGCGCCAGACGGAAAAATGATTTTACCATTTACCCCCCTATTTAGTTATAACACAGGTAAGTGTTTTGAGAGTTATGAGTTAACAACACAGATCAAACCTGCCATCTTAGGGAATATCAAATAATCCGTTAACCGTTTTTTCTAATCAAACTTAGTTAAACGAAAATTTTAGAAAAAAAAGGTCAAAAGAGCAAAAAAAGATTCAAAAACTTAAATTAAAATTTGTTTTTTGCATGTTCACAATACTTAATCTGTTAAATTTCAAATAATATTTTCATTTAAAACCGATAATAATAATATACCTCGTATTTAAGTTTCTACGCGAAATAAATGTATTATTTAAATGCCGATGTAAGAGCTTTATAAATTAAAAAAATTTATTTTTCATTATTTGTGATTAAAAATGTAATTTACAAGGGGGTTTTTAAAATTTTTCAATTTTTCCTCTCTTGAGGTAAATTTAGATCTGTCAATTTTGGTCAAAAAAGGCCATTTTTTGTTATAGACGGATCTAAGGAACTAAAGACGTAGAAATGAGATTAGGGTAGGGATGCATTCTTTTATATTTTCAAAAATTCAACGTTTCTGACATTGATATTTGTTGACCTGTGTAATAGGCATTTTTGGAAAGGTTGAAAAATTTGATATCAAATCTATCAAACCTAATTTTTATCATTCTCAGGTGTAGTTAATCGTAAATGATTGATAGATAAAAATATTAACTTCTAAAAAGTTTCTTAAATCAGAAATAAAACTTACATAATATAAGCTTAAACAATCTAATAATATATATTTATAAGTTTGAAAATTTAATGTTTGGAAATAAAATAATCGTTTACCTAATTTATTTTAAATACTTTAGCAATTTCTTTGTTCCCAATTTGAACAATATTGTTAACCGACCACTAAAATTCTCAATAATGAATGCCTCATCGTAGCCCATTGCTATGATCCATATTTTTCAATATTAATTTAAAATATGTTAAAATGATTGAATTACCACGGCGTTAAACAGAGCTACCTTTTTTGAGATAAATATTTTTGCCAAAGACCTAATGGCTTAGGCGTTTAAAAATTAGAATGTACAGAATGACCTTAAGCAATATGCTAAAAAAGTGAGAAGCCTAAACCGAGGTCGCTGCCGTGCAAGTAAAAATCCTTAATCTTCTCAGAATGAATAATAATTTTCTTGGCCGGTCTAAAGGAATCATAGCCCTTACAGGTATGCTACTCATTTATTTGAGGATTAGAAGGGAAACAACAAATTTAAGCATTTTTATTTCCTTTACAGCTTTGTTACAAGTTTCATAAATTATTAAAAAATATAAGTATTAAAACAAAGGTTTAAGTTCGTAATAAATATTGTTTTATTTGAAAGGCCTTTGTGAACGTGTTTGTTCATATGTTACCGTGACAGTTCTAAGGGTTTACAAATTTAAACATTAATTTATGCGAATGTGATTTGGTGTAAAATCTTGTGAAAAAATTGTTTTTTTTATGGTAGAATGGCATTTCTACTCAAATTTTCTATAGTTTTGGCTCTTTAATAGATCAAAATTGTGTGAATCATAACAATTGAATTATTTATAAGCATTCATATGGGTTTAAACTTCTACTCTAATATTTCTCACCAATAATCTTTAGGTTCTTGATCCTATATTGAATTTTTTTTAGGGCTTATGACAATTAAGACCAGACCCTTAAACTATAGTATCAAATACCGAATTTTATTTTAAAAAAGATAGTTCTTGATTTGTGAATTTCTCTAATTAGTATAAAAATAATATGTCATTTCTATATACTAATGGTTAGAAATTCATTTGTTTACAAATTTTTTAGAAATATATATTAATTAAATAATTACAAACCCAACTACAATATCTTTATGTAAATCAGTAGACCTATACAAAATAAAGCAAATATATTGAAAAAAAAAAATTGGCGCTTAATAGAAATTAAACTAATAGATTCTTATGATTTTTTTTACCATCTCTCATTGACTCGTAAAAAGTTTGGCGTTTTTGCAACTTTTGCATAAAAAAATAAAACAACCATAGAAAAAATCAAATATTTTCTAGAAAGAATGCTCTTGCAATCATATAATGCTTTTAATTTTGGACAAGGTAAATGTTGTAAATATATGAATTAGGCAATTTTCTTTAAGTTTTAAATAAGTTTTTAACGGACCAAAAGACATAGCGCTAATAAAAAAAGTAATGTTAAAAAAATGTTCATATGAAAATGACAAATTCCCACCATACTTTTTACCTAATCAATTTTTTTCTTCTTTTAATCGGCTCTTAATATGTTTTACGAGAGATCTTCTCACCCAATCACCTTTTTTTCAATCGCACGCTTTATTGGACTTCGTTCATATCAAGGGCGTAGCAAGTTGTAAAGCTTGGGGGGGGGGGGGGGGAGTTTCAAAAAAAAATTTTTGCTGCCTTCGGCGGCATAGTGTTATAGTTTGAAATCTACTGAATTCTTATGATTGTTACTTAATTTTGCTTTTAAAATTTGAATAATCATTAAGGACTTTTATAAATAATGTTTATATAAACAAACATATATGGTATTAAGAAAATTTTATTATTGATATATTATATGCAATAAATTTTTATATTAATGATACAATTATGTAATGAATTTATAATAAATATTCAACTAGTATTTTAATTTGAGGGAAGGGGAGATTTTAAAATTAAATATTTAAAAATATTTTAAATGTAATTTAATTTTATATTTAATTGGTATTTTAGTTGGGGGGGGGGGGGGGGTGGGTACCAATCTCCCCCCCCTCCTACGCCAATGGTTCATATAATCTTCTTAGGTTTAAATTTTTAACGAATCTGAAATTTGTTTAATTTCATGTCAAATTTTGTGTGCTATGTTAAAATCACATTGAGCGAAAATAGTATTTTTAAAATATTACAAAACTATAATTCATATTCAGACGCTCCCTTCCTAGATTATTCCAAATGGACGAGCCTCTATTACATGCTAACCTCATTACATAATCTATTGATTTAATCATGGCAAAATTATTTGACAAAGTTCATAAATGTGTGTTTACCAAAATTATACATTTTTTGGGGTTTTCTTATTTGATCTCGTTGTAATAAAAATCGGGTCAGAAGATCAGTGGCAACGCTTGTCTTTCACGCAGGAAGTCCTAAAATAGTAGATTAACACGTCGGCAATATTACATATTTTGCTCGGGTTTAAGACAAAGTTCTAAACGAGTAAGGATTTTTATATGGGCAAAAGGGGACCTCAAACCCAATTGTTTTTTTTTGTTGTAATAAAGAAACAATGTTTTATTAATCCGCGGTATGGTAAGAAGGACCCCCACATTTGATATTGAATATACTTTTACATTTTTATGACTTTTTTTTTATATAAAAATAAACCTATTAAAAAGTTCATGGTTGAAAAACAAATTTAATTTGGAAATTAAAAGTTTTATCGGGGCCATACAAACCCCACATGGTCAATTTTAAGTATAAAAACAATAATAAAGACTTTAATTTTGAAACTCCTACCTCTTTTTTAATGTTCTTTTTGATACTCTTAATTCAAGTATATCATAGGTTTGTAATCTGTTATGTTATGCGAATTAATTTTTTTTCCTATTCTAATTTTATGTATGAGTAACAGCCAAAAATAGTTTTTTGATTATTAATATTTTTTCATGATTGTTTTTAGAATGTTCTAATAAAAGTAAGAAATATACAATTTTTTTTGATTTATATTGATACATATTATATATATAAGGCCACGTACAAAGTGAGTTTTCATTTTTGTATTTCAATTTTTAAGGTTTATTTGGTAATACGCTTTTTTTATAAAAATTGTCAAATTAAATTTATGCATATTAAATAGTTTTTTCTAAAATAAAAAATGTGAAAAAATTAAAAAAAAAATTTCCGAAATTTTAAAATTTTAAAAATTTTCCAAAAAAAACTTACATTGCACGTGGCTTTAAGATGATTTATTCAATAAATTTTTTTTTATCTTTTATTATTTTCCTTCTTTCGAATATAAACACATTACGCAATAATGATAAATTTATGTTAATTGACAATGAAATAGGCACTTATTCTTTTTAGAATTATATAACAAATTACTTAGCTTTAAAACTCGTAAAATTATAGGATTTTAGAATTGGGGTCCGAACCCCAATATACCGTGGCGTTATATATTTCTTTAACCTCCCTGTCGCTAGATTAAATAAGCTTACCCCAACCGGTAAAATCCTCTTTGCTATAACAGCTGTTCGTGGGTGCCTACTCACTCTAACAACTATATAAATACTATTCTATTGGAAACAATTTTTAGGACTGACCAAAAATTGTTAATTGGTTTTTTTTGTCATTTTAAAACTCAAACTTTAAAAAAAAATAGATTGGCCAAAAAAAAATCTATTAATTTTTGGGGGAAAAATACTATATTAAAATAGATTTTTAAATCCCTAAGGTAAAACAATCATAGTGCCAAAGCAATCACAGATTTATACAGAATATCTATCTATCTGTTCGTATAAACGTTGAATATTTTTTGTATGAAAAAGGGTGCAGGAAACGTAAAATTCAGTGTTGAAAGTGTTAGACACAAGGAAAGATTTAATTAATTTTTTAAAAAATACCAAATCAAAAGCGGAGTAAGTTTTTCACCAATAAATCCATCCTATTTATTGGTCTTAAAAAAAATTGGTTTGGGGGCCATTCGAGCTTTGATTCTTTTAACCCGAGCAAGGCAATTAAAATTTGCGCCGTTGGGATTTGCTAGCACACCGGCGACTTAAATTTCCAACCTAGGCTCTCACTTTAGGCATATCGTTATGGGGCTACTGAATTAGTGGGCACCAATCAGCAGCTTCAAATTAAAAATGCACATATGTGAAATGTTTTTGAGAAGAATAAAAACGCCTCTGCACGGTTCGAACCCAAACTCCTGCGTGTAAGAAAGGAATGTTTGCGACTAAACTATCTTCCCCGACTCTCGAGTGTCTTGAATAGGCTATACTACGAGTCGGGAAAAAAATTCAAGCTAGAGACACCTACTACCTTTTACTATTTAAGATGGATAAGCGATTCTAAATTAATTTATTATTATGATACTTCTCAAATCAATATTAACGGGCCGGCCCTTCAATTAGAAAGAGTTTAGTTTACCTCTTAAAAACTGCTTGCATAAAAAACAAATAGGGGCTAATAAAATATACCAAGTTGTCTGAAAATATCTATCTCTCTAACAATTTTAGCAAGATATGTCTTATTTACAAGTTCTACCCATTTCTTCAACAAACATATCCATAACAAACTCTGATCATAGTACTATTATGTCCGATCTGAATTTTACACGTTTGTATACAAAGTCAAAGAAAAGCAATTTATAGATAAAAAAAAATAGTATGATTCACGTAGATCCTTTGACCAATGCTACCACAATCGATGAACGCGAAATAAAAGTTGGAGACTATATAAGTGATTTTGCCTTTTGTACAAATCAGATAAAAAAAAATCTGGACATCTAAACCACCAAAAGCCGTAAGATTTATTCACTGCCTGGCGTGGCTGTGCAAAAAATATTCTAAAACTAAAAAAAATGTATGTATACAAGTTGTTTTATCAATTTCGCGCAAAAAAAATTTAACGGAGTAATTTTTATATATTTTGACTTTTAATTATTTTATTATATATTTGGGCGCGTCCAAAGTCATTTTTTTTAAATAAGTTTTTATTTTATTATATGTTAATCAAATGGAGCAAAAAATAGTAATTGAAGAAGTTCGTATTTTTTTTCAAATATTATTTATGGCACACTTATTTAGCCAAAAATTAATGTGATATTCTGCATGCATACCTCGAATATTATATAAAAAAACAATTCTTTGTTTTATATAAGCTACAAAATGTTATGAAAAATATAAAACGATAGTGAGCAGTTTTTTGTGCTGAATTCAGTTATTACGCGAAACAAAATTTCAATTTAAAAAAAAACAAAAAGTTTATTTAGAACGTGCGCTCTAGTGCAATTTTTCAGATTTCGGAAATCCATAATTTTAAATTTTTTTTGTGCCTTTAATGCCCATTAACGCCAAATTAATACCATTTTTTTAAATTTTATCTTACAACTGGCCCTTCTGCCCTCCTAAAATATATAAAGATTAACTAATAATATATTATTTCTTTAAAGATTTTATTTAAAATATATAAAAAGTAAAAAGTTATGCAAATTATATATAAGGGAAGAATCAATGTTTTTATTTTTTGCCAAAAGTCCACATGAATTTATTTCTTTTTTATGTCCTTAAAATATAAATATTTTTTTTGTAAATTTCCATTCTTAAGAAGCTTTATCCCTAATCCTATAAATTCTATGTATTTTTTTATTTCGACTTTAGGTTAATATATTATCTTGCCATATATAAAACATTAATTTTAAGGCATGCATCCAAATCCATAGAAGACATCTATTAGTCTACGGATCCAAAATTTTATTACCCATATTTAAATTAAATATGATAGTAGTAAATACATGAAAATAAAAACAATTATTGGAATTACTTTAGTTAAAAATTTTATATGTGACTACCCTAATTGGTTATAATTAAAATTGATTTTTTTATATCATCAACATAATTAATTTGCGATCAATGTCATT
The DNA here is from genome assembly GCA_030555515.1 of Acutogordius australiensis. Classification (NCBI taxonomy): domain Eukaryota; kingdom Metazoa; phylum Nematomorpha; class Gordioida; order Gordea; family Gordiidae; genus Acutogordius; species Acutogordius australiensis. The sequence continues at coordinate 119,751 of JAUIRJ010000032.1, read as the reverse complement.
TTTTCGGCGGAAAGTATTGGAATTATAGTTTTCATGCTGTTAATGGGCTGAACGAAATATTCTGTCGCATTAAAAAGGTAAATAATATTTTTATTTTATTTCAAGGAGTGGAAAATTTTAGGCTCGACCCGATCGTACTCATTAATCGTTTTACTTAGCTCATTGGGTACGACAGTTGATTTTAAAGGTCCCACCGCCCCACCCCGACCAATTTATTTATTGATTCAATAGGTGAATTAAAAAAGATAATTTGAAACTGTAAAAGTAGACAAGGGTATGGGATGTTTTGTCTATAGCCAAAATAAACATTGTAAGTTAAGAATAACCCGCCTGCAATTTATATTTTGGCCTGGGAACCAATCTGAGTAGGCTATGAAACAACTTTATACAACAAGCTTTCAGGGCCGTCCGTTCATATAAGCAGCCTAAGCAATCTAAAGAATGCCAATTTTTTTTTGTTAAGAGCGCCGCTTGGTCGCTAAATGCTTTTTAAAAGTAGGCTTTTAAATGTTTTATTTTATTTAAAAGCAAAAGTTATAAATAGATGTTAAATTTTTCTGTTTTTATATATCTGAATTTTTTCCCAGCCAATCAGTATTAACAAAAGAATCATGCTAATGTGACCATTCAATTGTTGCCTATTAGTGCTTTTTTATAATTTCTATCGCTTAACACTTTTTCCAGTTATGTTCAGGAGTCACTAACTATCAAAAGTTAACAAAGTTAAAGAGGTAGTTAAATTTTTTAAACTATGGTTTAGTTAAAATTTTAGAGTACTTTTTTTTATAAAAAATTATTTATAGAACAACATAGTTAAATACTTGAGTTAACTTTCTCCCTGTATATTATTTTCCTGTGAGAAAATTTCCACCCTCCATCTTTAGATTCTAGTTTAACTCGGCAAATTTTTTAAGCCTGACATTCGTCGCTAAGAATTAAAAAAGCTAGCCGAAATACATTTTTTCGCTTTTACACTTTAAAATTTTTGAATAGGAAAAAATCTTTTTCATCAATAGTCCATGGTCGCAACTCCAAATCTATTGTAATGTTTATATTTTTAACATTCATAAAATTTGTTGTACAATTTCGGTTATATACCTCAGATATCACAATATGAATACGACAAAACGAGAATCCTGGCCATCAGACTTAGACATTCCCAGAAGTATACTAGAGCAATTATAATAATAATAATTATGTTTGTTAATCTCCGATAATTTATTAGTATGTTATAATATATATAGTATATGTAAAAACATAATTACACGAGACAGGTTAATTTGCGAAAATTGTTAAGCATGTTAATTAAGTGGGTAAATCGGTCTGTTTCTACCATAGTAGATATGTCCTATTAATTGGCAATATGACGAAACGAAATTGTTAATTGTTTAATTAGAAGTCCGGTACATGTATCCAGCGCCGCCTGTTATAATTTTCAAAGCCCGGCCCGGCAGCCCGATTATTTTTATTTTAAGCCGGGCCCTGATTTTAAATTACCGCTCCGAAAATACTATAATTTTAGATTAAAAAAATTGTTTTTAAATTATCATTAAAATTCAGAGTTTAGAAGTAATACACTTGTGGATAATAAATTTATCATTTTTTGTTCTTGTTAATAATACAAAATAGATTTAAAACCTAGGTTCTGGTCTGTCCAAATCCATTTTTAAATTTAGTCCCGGTCCGCCCGGTTCCAAATTTAGGCCCGAGGCGAGCTTTCATGTCCCAACTTTGATAACTGATTCTAATTGATCCGTACAGCCAAGTAAAAGTTTTTGCTTTCCATTCGATGCAAAAGTTATGGACCTAATTTATGGTTAACCCCCCTCTCCTATTAAGTTTTTGCCTCAATACTAACAGCAGTTAATTACAACATTTAGATATTGAAAAAACTTATTTTTCCTAAAAATTTCGCAGTGGCTTCGGCTTATCATATTTTATTTTGCACCAAGTTTAAGTATATGATATATTGTTATTTAAATGCATTCAAAAATAATGTCTTGGTACCACGTATAAACACACGTTTTTGGTAAGATAGGCTGCGGCCTATTAAAAAAAACAATTTTTAAAATTATATTTTTTTATTTTACATGGCATTAACCCACACGATAGTTGTGAATTGCTTTAAATTTTACCATTCAAAAATATAAAACGTAATAAGAAGATATTATAAGGCAACAGCAAAATCAAGATTGGATTTTGTTAACAAAGCACATAAAAATATTGACTTGTTAATATTTCAAATAATTACAAAATTTCAATTTTAATAATAGCAATTATTGATAACACATAGTCAACAAATTTTTGAGGTTATATAAGCTAACTACGGAGATCAAACCCTGCCAACTTAGGGATTTTCAGACCGTTCTTTTTTCGAATCAAACTTAGTCTGCTATAAATAAAAATTTTAAAAAATGCCAAAAAAAAAACAAAAAGGAAATTTTTAAAACCAAAAATAAAATGAGGTTTTTTTTGCATATTTACAACATCTTATAAAAACTTTTGTTTAAATTCAAACTTCAAATTTTTAGTGAAAGCAGATGTAAATATGTCATATCTAATTAGAATGCGAAATATTTTCATATTATTTTGAAAAATGCTGATTGTAAGAGCTTCATATACTAAAAAATTTTAAATTTCTCGTTATTGGGTATGGTAAATAAGTTCAAAGGGTTTTTTATGAAAAAAGGTTCTTAAATTTCTCTTTTTAAGGCTACTAAATCCAAAGTCTATGCCAACTGGTCAAAGCCAAAGGCCATTTATCTCATATGGACGGATGTCAAAAAAGGGGTTGCCATAGGCCCGGAAGAAACTAAGAAAAACGAAAAATACATGAGTTAAGGCCATCATAAGGAGTACATTCTTTTATGTTTTCATAAAATTCACGGTAGTGACGTTTATATTTGTTGACCTGTGTAATAAACTTTAAATAATAGCACTGGTCGACAAATTATCACTTCATATCCCCCTTTGTCTAACAACCTAAAAATGTTTACCTAGTGCAGTTTTTCTGCCTGATTATCATGCACAGTTTTTTTAACACAGTTTTTAAACTACCTGATCAGGTTTTAGTTTATTCGATGTTAAAGATTGCCAAAATGTGCATTTTTGGTAATTTTAACCTATTTACACCATTGAAAAATTATAAAATATATAACTTTTGAAGGGTTAATATTAAAAAAAAAGCTTAAATTTTTATCTATTCAAATAATAATTATTTTTTTTTTTTCTGTATTTTACTTTTTTAAAAAACGAAAATTAAAAACTTAACTTATTTTATTTTTATTTAATTTCTAGACCCATTGACGCCTTCGATGCTGCTTATGCGTCGCTTCTTTCCCTCTCTCTCTCTCTCTTTATTTTTTGTTATAGTGTATGTGTTAAGTTTTCTGTTTGATTCAATTTCTTTCTATTTTTATAAAGTTAGTTTTGGTTCTTTTTTGGGTTAAATTTCCATTTTGGGTAACTTTTGTGGTATAATTAAGCCTACAAAGTGACGGAAAAAAATTTTTAGTATTTTTTGTTTTAAATAGTTCTAATTGAGTCATTTAAATTCATTTATTAGTTTTAGTTTAATTGTTTTTATTTCAATAAAATTATAATACATCAGCTGGTTAGGTTTAAAATCCAAAAGTTATAAAATTGTATTCGTTTAGATGTGTAAAAAAGAGTTAATTGCAACTGTTCAGCCCCCGCCCCCTTAACTGTGCAAAACAAGTGTATTTAAATCAAGTACTCTTTCATCAGTTTAAACAATTAAACTTTATAGTAAGTGCCCTCAACGGGTCGAAACCAGTATTAAAAGTTTTTACATTTGAACCAGCCCAGAAACAAAAATGTTTAAGTCCTGGCCTGACGTTTTTATGCCCTATATAAATATCGAATTATTAAAATAAATTTCGAAACTTGGAATTTAGTACCAGATGCCCGGCGGCACAAAAATTTTTAACTGCCACCCCAAAGTGTTTTGCCATCCCAAATGGAGAAAACTAGAATCGGGCCTGGTTTGAAATTACCCTGAAATCTCATTTTTTATAAATTTTTCTATATAAATGTTAATATTTCGCGTAAAGAGTGAGGGAGAGAGAAGAGAAGAAGCGATGCATAAGCAGCATCGAAGGCGTCAATGGGTCTAGAAATTAAATAAAATAAAATAAGGTAGGTTTTTTAAATTTGTTTTTTTAAAAAAGTAAAATACATTAAAAAAAATAATTATATGTTGGATAGATAAAGATTTAAGCTTTTTTTTAATATATAAAAAGTTAATATAATTTATTATTTTTTAATGGAAAATTGTAAATTAAGGTCAAAAATGTGCCAAAAATGCACATTTTGGCAACTTCTAATACAGAATAAAATAAAAACCAGATCAGGTAGGAAAAAACGAAAAAAACCATGATGTTCGGCAAAAATAAAACTGCACTAGAAACATTTTCCGGGTTGTTGGTCTAAAATTTTTGTCGACCAGTGTAATTAATAATTTTTTTTTTTTTTAGGGAGAAGAGGTACCTTAGCTCGAATTGCTGGGATTGTTCAGGATCTGTGCGAAGAACCTGAGGGAAAGTAATGAAAAAAATTTTTTCAACTGTTTTATTTTTAAAAGGGCGGATTCAGAGCTTATTCGCTTTTACAAAAAAAATTCTACAAATTTTATTTTAAAACTTTTATTTAAATTAGATATTTGCTATTATAATTTATTTAGTATTAAAAGATGCTGAAATTTTATTCATAGATTAAAGTATTTTGATGCCCAAAAGTACAAAAATCTAGGAAGGGGGTGGGGGCATTACTCCCTCCTTCCTGAATAAGTGCTTATATAATTCTTAATTTTTACAGCCCTCACCAAAGACAGTGCCAAAGAACTCAATGCCAAACTCGTGAAAGCCAAAGGTGATATATCTCACCTGTACGTTTCGCTCAAAAAAGGGGTTGATAGCTTAAAAGAAGAATATCTCAGCTCAAAAGACGATATGAATGTCTTTTCTAGGTAGTAAAAACTACATCCTAATTGGTCTTTAAATATTAATAATAATATAAATACATATTACCTTGTATTAAATTTAAAAGCCATAAGAGAGTAAGTAGAATATAAAGAGCACTTAAGTTCCCACTTTGTATAAAAGCTATTTACATTCACCAAATTAAATTTTAATTGCCTAATTAAGGAAGACACAATATTTTTGAATAAATTTCCGTTATTTAAAACACGACTGAATCACGGCATTAGGTTAATATTCATTTAAAGATTATCGCAAATTGATGAATTTTTGGTATTTTGAACTATTTGACTTTTGAAACGCACTTCCATGATGCGCCTTTAGGATTACATATTAGGTTTAAATAAATATGTTATAAGTACCTTCAAAATTTAATTTTTTTTTGTAAATCTTTTAAAACTCGTTGAGTATCTATATATCTATCGGTTATGGTTAATTTAAAATTTCACAGATTCGAAAACATCAAAACAGCTATAAAAGAAATCATTTTCCTTAACAAATCCTTACATAACCATTTACGCCCCATCCCTGAGCAACTTGGAAGGTGAGAGTCGGGCCGAATACACCCGTAAGACTCGTGTCGGCCATGGAGACTCCCAGGTCATCGATTTAACGGACCTTGAGCATCAGTTATACGATCATCATGTAAGTCACCACAACACAACACTGTCTACTCTAGTCAAAATAATGAACACACTACGAGAACGACTCCCAAATCCGGAAATTATCAAGTGAAAGAAGAACTTAATGAGTTTTTTATCATTTACATTTACTTTCATAAACACCTCCTCCTCCCCCTTGACTGAAAAAATGAGTTAGATTATATTAAAATAACAACAATGTTAATAAAAAGAAAAATGATATAAATATTAAAGTAGAGAAAAAAATCTTTGAGGACTGAACGAAGGATGATATGATATAAAGTCATTATTATAACGTCTTATTGTTGTCATCAATCTAAATTAAAAAGCTTATTAACATTTTTATTGCTCTATCTATACTAAATTTTACCGGGCTGCTTTATTCAATGAAGAAAGATAATTCCATTCACTAGCTTATATCAAAACCGTTAAAATATAAATTGTAGTCATCTAGTTTTTAGGAAATCGATAATTTTTTATAGTCTATTACCTAGTTAAAAACCACATTGATGGTATAACACGGACATTGACAGATTGACTCTTTTTAAACGGATTTGTTATACAATAAGCTCTAATGAGTCACGAACCTTATTGTCCCCTTTGAATTTTTGTTATTACTACATACGACACAGATAAGTTTAACGGCCCAGCCACAAAAACAAGCACCATCAACCGGAAATCGAAGGCACACATCCCTGAATTCTTGTGATACTTCAGGAGCTGGGTGCATAACTACAAATAGTCTCAACCCTTTCCATTGCGTTAGCGGTAGTCACAATCCTTCAACAGCTCATCAACATCTACTTACGGCAGATCATGCCGGCGACCAACTCAATCATTCTTCGATTGCCTCAACGACCACCACTGATTCCTATAACAAACACATAACAGGTGGGAGATTATCTCAACACGAAAGTGGGAACCCTAGTTTCGTGTCGAGATTATCTTTCCGAACATCCAAACAAAAGGCAAAATTGCTGACGGGCGAGATAAATGGACGGGTTTTAATCTTTGGATATTTGTAGAGATTGGTTTATTATGCTAAACAATGAATGTCGCCAATGAATTGTCATATGAGAGTATAACAAATTGAAAGAAAAGAAACGTGATCCATAAAGGTTCTAGATCATCACCAAATTTTCTTTGGTTTAAACTTTGCTGAATTTTGTCAGATAAGACGAAAACCACACCACAATGGTAACTACCCATAAATTTAAGCATTAAGAACATTTAAATGTAAAATATATGTCATGTCATGCGTAAAAAAATAGAAAATTTTTACATCTAATAGTGCATTTTATCCGTTTTGTAAAAAAATGACCCAATATCGGTAGTAACATAGGATTCTTAAAGCCACTATGGATTTTTGAAAAAGCAGCTAAGAGTTCACTAAAATGATTTATAATTATTTATTTTCTGATATCGCAAGTTAAAAATAAATTAACACGCATTAAACCGTAAATAATATTTGGTGCAATCTTTGATTATTTTAATCTTCCAAATGTTAAAATATTTCTTGGCAGAAGTTGGAGTATGAGTTGCAAATTTTTACAAATTGATTCATAGACTAACGAGAAACTTTAAAAATTGCATTTATATGGAACATTAAATTTTTGATATTGATTTAACCACTTAACGACTTATATGTAAACAATTAATGTTCAAATATATTGATCTTTTTGGTTAATCATACAAACGTAAAATTTGTAGTTTAAACTAGGGTAATATTTGCTTTTATTGTTTCTTCCTCCTAAAATTTTGTTGTTATTTTCCGGTAGATGTTTCATAACTATAATACCTGCCAGAAGTTTGTATGCGATTGCCAAAAGTTAGATTCTTAGGGGCAAATACTAAAAATAGGAAGAATATGTATTGATGTGTAATTTTCACAAGGCAATTTACTTAATATTTTCAAGAGGGCGTTCCAAATTAAATATACTAATCGGAAATAAATCTGTCTGCAAATTTAGAGATTAAAGATTGAATATTAATAGGTTTGTCTCAAATTAGGGCGCGTTATGGCATCCCCATAAGGCTGGTGTATCACCTCTTTATTTATTAAATCTCTTGATTGGTTAACTATAGGGCAAAGAAATTAAGCACCTTTAAATTCTAACACATAAATAAAAAGAAAACTACAAGAAAAGGGGGAAAAAAAAATAAGGGGACAACCTAAACAAACGAGAGGGGCAAAACAAAGAAGCGGAAGAAGAAAATCTCCAAAAAGTCCCTAAAGGAACCCAGCCCTAAAATTAAACCTAAAATTTTCAAATTTTTAAAAATTTCCAAAAATTTAAAGATGCTTGGGAAAAATTATCTGTGGGCTTCTATATTTCTTTAATCTTCTACAGGTATTTGGACTAAAAGGGTCTTCTCCTATTTTTTTACGCAAAGCAAGGGGCTGGCCTTTTTCCTTCCCTACGGATTGGTGGGTTTGGGTAAAAATTCCAAAATTTTTAAAAAAAGCCCCTTTTTATTTTTTCCCCGCCCTGGTTAAATACACATCATGGTAATTTTATTGCATTCAAAATTAACGTGAAGGCCTTTTTTAATCATGTTTTTGATTTCTTCATTTTGCCAAACCATAAAGGGTATACGGCAGAAGAAATTCAACAAATGAACACGCAAATGCAAATGGACGTACACAAAATCATAAAGAAATATTTTATCCTCCGGTCCCTTATATCGGTCCTCGAACAAGAGTATAACGACAGCAAAGGGTACCCCATGGTATGGCGTTACGGACTCCTCAAAAAAGCCGTGAAAGAAGTCGTGCGCCAACCCGATTATATCGCTATGTGCCAAGAAACTTCAATTGACCATTAAAAAGGCACAATGTTTTAAAATTGATATTTAAAAAAAAGAAACGTAATTTTTAATCATTTAAAAAAAGGGATTTGAACCAGAGCCGGAACCAGCGAAAAAATGAGAAACCGGAACCGTTAAGTTTTTGAAGGCGGTTCCAATCCTTGTTTAAAACTGATTGGAGGAGCTCTTCATTTACATTTATAATTTGTTTTTGGTAAATTTTAACCGAGTTTTTTGGCCTTAGACTAGCCAAGCCCGTAAAATTAGTGCAAATTTATAAATACTAATTTAATTTACAGAATTTTTTAGAAATTAATTTTGTCCGCACAATCTTTATCAAATGGAAAAATATTCATTTATTTCTAGTCAAATGTATATGTTATATAACACAGTTCGACATTTTAAGATAAAGCTAATTTACAAGATCAAACTTAATATTTTAAAATATCCGTGTACCTTTCTGGTCAAACTTTGTAAGCTAGCTAAAAACATGGAAAATTTAGTTAACGTATTATTGTAAAAAAGATAAAAAAAATTTATATAAAACAGCCACACTGAAACCTATATTCATTCAATAATTATCCTAGAAGTTACATGCATAATTTGTATCTCCTAAATGTGGATGTTTAAGCTTGATAAAATTTAAAATCAAAATTTTTTGGTGTTAAATTAAAATTTTTTTATTAATATTTACCTTATATTCTTAAGTCGCGAAATCTGCAAAATTTGACATTTTTTACTGAAGAGCCAGGCCCCAGTGATGGTTCGAAAAACGGAAAAGATATAAAGTCTATATATGTAAATTGTTTTAATGCAATATAAACTTCGCCGAACAGATAAGTAGACCTGTTATAAATTTTTTCTATTACACTGGACAACAAAAAAAACAACATAAATGATTTTTACAGGGTTTTGTAGAGAATTTTCTTGCGATATCGATCCCGAGTTTAATTTTTTTCCCAATGGTTCCAATTTTTTTAAAACTGCGTCCGAAGTTTAAAAAAATCCATATTATTTCTCACTATTATTTTTCCAAAAAATCTATAGGCATATTTCCTTATAAAAAACATATCTAAAAAGGTTTATTATTCAAAATTGCTCGCAATATACTATTTAGGATCAAAAAACCGATTTTATGACGAAAACAACTAATTTTACAAACAAAAAAAAATAAAAAAATTATTTATTATAAAAAAATTTGAACGCCTTACATTAATAATAAATGTTTCCTTAATCTAAATATATTTTAAACTTATTTTACTACCCTTAGGTTTTATGATATAGAAGCCCAATTACCCCAAAATACAAAAATCTCAACTTTGACACCGAATAACTAAAAATCTGAGGCATTGGCTAAAATTCTGATTTCATATTCGTCATTAGCACCAAAAACTTGACTAAAAACAATAGTTACCAAATATGATGCTTTAGGTCGTCCAAATTTTGTTGTCCAGTGTTATCTAAATAAATTGATTTTTAAAATCGCTAAGTTAACATTATTAAACAGTTTTTATATTGGCAACTGTAATGTCTTGATTTAGTGAATAATTTATTATAAATAAAAAGAATAACTCATTTGTCACAATAAAAAATAGATATCAAAGGAGATGAATTAATTATTTTTGTTATAAAAAATAATTTGTTTGTTATTTAAGAATTGTAATAATTATAAAATTGAGTTAAAAGGGGATAGGCTAAGGACTTTCAAAATATTTATATTTATTACAACAAAGTTGGGTCCAAAAATTGATTTAATTATCTTTAGTATGGCTACTACGTTCAAAGTCAATTCATAAAATAAACAAATTTATTTTTAAATTTTATTTTTTATCAAATTATTATAAAAAAATATAGTTTTTTTAATAATTTGATAAAAAATAAAATTCAAAAATAAATGTGTTTATTTTATGAGTTGACATTTTGCTACATTAAGATTTGACTGAAACGCAGCCTGTATGATATAGCTGTGTCATTCCAATATTTGATGAATTTTTAAAAAATTGCATATATTTGTAGTCGAATGCGATATTCATCAAAGCAAACATAAGAGAATTATGAATCTGTCATTTTTGTAAAAATGTGTGTTAGCAGTAAATTATTTCGACATTTTAAACCGCGTTTTTAAGACGTTAAACCTTTTAAGAAAATTCAAATTGATGCCCTGTGAGTCAGAATAATAAAAAGAATTAATATTACTCTAAATTCAAGAGTCACAATATTGCCAAGAGAGACGTTTTCCGGAACTTATAAAATAAAAAAATATTTTTCTAATAATATTTTTACAAAATAAAATGTAAAACGAGGTTTGAGCGTGGCAAATTTAAAATTGCAAAAAAAATTAAATTTAAAGGTTTTAAAGACAATGCCCGCTTATTACTATTTATTTTCACATTTTATTATTTTATTTATTAGCCAAACTCAAAATTTATTCTATATATAAGGGCACGTGCAAAGTGATTTTATATTTTCGTAAAATTTAGAAAATTCTGAAAATTTTAAAAATTTATTTTTTTTCAAAATTTTTTTAAAAATTTTTTATTTCAGAAAAAGCAATTTATGTGCATATATTAAATTTGCCAACTTTTTGAAAATTTGCCTTTTATTACAAAATAAAATTTTTCAAAATTTTGAAAATTTAAAAACTCACTTTTCACGTGCCCTAAGTAAAAAATTAGCTTTATACAAAATGAGGTAATTTAAAATGAAAAAGTTTATTCTATTTATTTTTTAAATATTTACCGTTCAAGGATGCGATAAAACTACAAATTTAATTTTAAAATTTATTTTTAAGATAAAGGTTATATGTTGTTGTTGTTTTTAACCACTGCGACTTTTCAATATGGATGAAGGTGGCTCGGAGGGTGTGAGCGAGATACTTATATACAAAGCACATTCAATCCAGTCTGACTTTTTTAATTTTTATTTAGTTAAGTCTTGAGCCCGCAAAGAACGTCGCTTTTAGGGAAAGAAAAAAGGATTGGAAAAGGAGATGGGTAGTGGTTCCTTTATTAAGCATACATTATTGTAGTCAATGTTATAGCCGTATTTTTTTAAATAGGTCATTATAATGGGGACTCAGAGTTTTTTCAACGTTTCAATCTAATTTTTTAAGTCAATGTGGTGTACAATAAGGAGAACTAAAGAGTGCATACAAAGAAAATGTTTTAAAAATATATATAAATATCACAATCTTATAATTACGAGTATATGGTCCATATGAATATAAACAGTAAAGAAGATATAAATTACATTTTAGACCATTCTGATTTTAAATTTGAATAATTTTTTTTATTAATAAATTGTTAGTCAAGAGGATACTAAAAACATGGGTGCAAAAATAGCAAGGTATTAGGTATTTTTTTTAAATATTATAAAAAAAGAGAATGTTTTATGGTTTAAAAATAATAAAGAGTATATAGGCTATTATAAAAAATATATTAATTCAGATATAAAAAGGGTGTGTGGTATATAGGAGAAATTCGATATCGCAAATACACTCGGCAAAATCGGACACAAGATGACAAACTTCTTAAGATTTAAATTTTTCTCCCCTTTAAAAGAATAATATTCTTTTCACTAACTAAATTAATGTTCCGTATTTACAGTTTATCAACCAATGTGAATTCTTGGATATGGATATTGTCCTCGCTCTGATAAAATTTTTTGCAATCGTCTAAGCCCGTTTCAACAGATTCATTATTTAAGGGATTAGTTGGCGTTAAGTAGTCTATTGGTTTTGGGCCGTTAGTGAATGGAATTTGAGAAGACACACCGGCATTATTGCAAATAAGAATTGGTAGGCCCCAGATATTAAAGGCGTATTTTGACCTGCGAAAACGCTTGAACGCTGTGGTATTACAAAGAAAAAAAATAACAATTATTATACATTTAAAAAATGCATACAAGGTCAAACAAAGATGGCAAAATCAAATAAATAGGGTTCATTTACAATCAAAACAAATAAAAATCCATTAGTTTCATTTTAAAAATTTATAAAAAAAATTGTCCAATTTTGTTTATTATTTTTTTTAAACTAGGAGGCGAAGACCTGTAGATGTAGATTGTAATTAATGACAAACGAAATGGACGAAAAAAGTATACGAGATTATCTAGGGCACGTTCATAATAAATTTAGTTTTATTTTGCAAAAAAGTTAAAATTTTGTTTTCCTATGTTATTTTAACAGAAAAAAAAATACACGTTCAAATTATATTTAAAAAAAAACGTTTTTAAAAATAAGAGAAACAAATATTATTTGTAAATCTATATCAAATTTTTTTCGGCTTGCTAAGTCAACAACACGTAAAAAAAGAATAAAAAACAATATTTAGTTGTTATTTTAAAATATGACATTGATGCCCAAAAACGAAATCAAATCCGTTTAAAGGCTGGCCGTAAAATAAGGGTTGAATTAAAAAAAAATAAAACAAAATAAATCGATAATGGACTGGCCTGTTTTAAAAATTTTTTATAAAATTAGAATCTTTAAATAAAATTTTTGGTTAGACGTATCGGAACTTAAACGGACATTTTTAATTTAAACCTTAAAACTTTTTTCCCAGGAATAAAAGAGCACTGCAATCGGTTAACATAAATTTATGTGAAGGTTATTACCGAGATCGCAAGTTGAAAATGTGTAAGAGAATGAGGGTTTGTCGACCGAACAGAGACCCTATCAATGCTCGTGTGGTATATTTCGGGACGGAAATTTAAGTCCCTTTTAAGTAGAAAATTTAAATAACAAGTTGTAATATCAAAAAGTTAAGAGCGAAAATTAAAAACAAAATTTCAACTCGCACAAATTTAAAAAAAAAATAAAAAAATATCATAAATGAGAAACCAAAAATAAAACAAATTTCAACGATTAGTGTTCATTTAAAGAGTTAAAAATTAAATACTTTTTAATACATGTAGAAAGAAAATAATCATTAAAATATTGTTTTTTGTTTTATTATTATAAAAACTTTTTTAATATTTTACATTAATACAACAAAAAAAATGAAAAATATTTATATATAACAATTTTTGTTAACTTACATAATTTTAGAATGACAAAATGCCATTTTTTAATATATTTTGTATAATAAGAAAAAAAATAAGACCTTTAGCTAAATTTAAAGTGTCCCGCGCTCTTAAACTAGATAATAATCAATGCTTGGTATTCTATAATTCTTTGCAGAGAATAAAAATTTTAAGAAAAACATAATCACAAACAAATAATACATATAAAAAACCTTTATTAAAAATTTAACGAAATAAAATATTGAAAAATAAATTTTATATGAACTAAATCTACCGGAGTATCCCTAGAAGTTGGATGATAAGGATACGGAGGGCTATAGATCGATAGTCGACATGGCCTTATCACTATTTTTGATTATTATCATTTTTTATATTATTATTCTCAAATACATCATATCTGAGTTCGCAGTATCATAATTATAATTATTAATGACAGATTGATATTTATTTTGATTACCATTATTATTATTATTATAATTGCCATAATTATGATGAGATTGGTTTTGATTAATTTTGGGGCAAGACCGGGGGTATAACTCATTTGCCTAATTTGATGACCAGTTCCAGGCACGGGCCAATCAAATTGGGTAGAAATAGAAAAATGCCTATTTCGGATTTGATCCGTATCGCTATTACTACATATTGTTATTGCTGTTGTTATGGAAGGGTGCACTTTGGATTGGAATTATGTACCGAGGTTCATTAACAAAACTTTCGCCGTTTTCAGTTCGAATTAGTTGATGTTGGTTGGGCTGAGAATTGAAGTTTCGGAGGTTAGGGTCGATATGGTCGAAACGGTTCGTTTTAACTTGAAGGGAGTGGATTTGTTAAAGCTGAAAGCACGGCTCATTTTACGACTTAGTAGCTTTTTGGCCGTCCTACAATTTATAATAATAAAATTATTATAACAATTCAAATTGCATATTCCCAAAATCAAAAAATTAAAAAATGACAAAATTTTTATTGCATAATTAGTAATAGTGATAAAAATAGTTAAGTTTCAAAATTTTTAAATAAGGATAAATGGGCACTACACGAAGTTTAGTTAAATTAATCAAGCTTTTTATTTAAGTTAAGCATATTTCTCCCTTTTTTAATATTGGGGAAACAAAAAATATATTAGTATGTATAACACAAATCAACAAAATTAACAAGCTACTCAGAACAGGTTTAGAATTTAGCATAATTTATAAAACTTTAAGGCCTAATTATGGCGCTTTTTACTTATTTCCGCCAGAAATTTTTTTTTCTATACACGGAATTTATCACCAAAAACCCGAATGCGACTTCGAGATAAAAACTAAATAAAAAATAAAATTCATCTTATTTTATATTTCAACACATGCATATCAGCGTACTGTTTTTTTCTTGCATATTTATTTTCAATTTTTCTATTTATGTTAAAAAAATATAAAAAGAAAGGAATAACAAACTTCATTCTTCAAATATTATTTTTAGTGTATTTTATTTATATTAGTAAGAAACTTTTATAAGCCTAGCTTAAATTTGGCTGATTCAAAAAAATTTTTATTTTATATTTATAGTCTAAAACAATCAGGCAAAAAATGTTAATTTTATTTAAAAAGCACATACTGTGGCAAAATCCTGGTATCCTCGTGAGAGGATACGGGGAATGTTTTACAGCTGATAGATTCCTTTTGTTGTAGCCTGAAAACGCTACAACAAAGGCTACATTAGTGAATTGTTTTTTATTTCATCTTTATATGCACATAAAAATAGAACATAACAATCTATAAAATAGGCTTCTCCATAATTCTCCAACAAGGCTTCTTCCATAATTCCCCAACAACTTCCCGCCTTTGCTGTAGCGCGAGCTACAACAAAGGAATCCATCAGCTGTGAATGACATCCCCCCCGTATCCTCTCACGAGGCATAATACCAGGATACGCCACACATACCTTTGATATTTTTTGTATTTTGAGCTTTAAGGTCGCAAGAAGTGTCACTGGCATTTTAACAATTTTCAGGAACTGCTTAAGACAGGCCGAGAATCCGTGATGACGAAAAAAAAAAGAATGAAAAAATACACATTATGGGACTAATCTAAACAATTCACTTGATCCAAAAAAGTTTGTAGAATTTTATAATAGATGTACTATAGAATGGGAAATTTTTAGATATAATTTTTAAGTTCAACCTAAATTATTCAAATATTTTGCACCCCAATCCAGAATACAAGATCTTCCAGTTTTACATAAATAATACTATTATCAATGTCTATATATTTTACAACTTAGCTGTTTTATATAAAAATTTTATTCATTATTTTTAAATTTTTAAATCTTGTTTTTTTTAACATTTTTTTTATAAATTTTTATATGCTGCACTTACAAAGTTTGATAATTTGGTGGGGAACAGATAAAAATCCCATAGATTGTAGTTTTGATCTTTAATTAGTTTATATATCAAAAAATTTGACGAACTGAGTTAAAAGATTGACCTTAAAGCTTTTGGAAATGGTCTCGCTATTTGGCCCGCTTCAGGCTAATAACCATTTCGTCTGGATGGATGGGCCTGCAATATGGAACGCTAAAAATATTCAAAATATGTTGATTAACAATAGTGTATATGAAAATCATTATACATCATACATAATAGCGGAAAAATTATATAAAGCCTTTGGATAAGCCGGCCATTTTAAAATACCATTGCAGAACCTAAGCACAAATACTCATCAGGGAAAGTAAGATATTTTTCAATGTCAACATATGACTCATGTGTTTCCAAAACAAAAAACTTATGAGCAAAAACAATTAAAAAACAACATCATTAAATTAAATTCCAAAAATCGTTTCTTATAAGGTTGTATGTAAAATTAAAAGTAATGATAACCGAGTAAAAAACAAATTAATTATAGAAAGTAAGAGAATAAGTTATAAAAAACTTTTTTGTTTTTTAAAAAATCTAAGATTAGTAAAAATTGTTGATCACTAAAAGTTTGACAAAGGTAATTTTTATTAACCTCATGAGCCAAACTAAATAATAGTAATATATAAGAAATTACTAAAGAAGAATTTTAATGTCAAAAAATGATATTTTAGCGGGAGATATGATAAGTAATTAATAAAAATCTGATGAATAATAAAAAATAACTCTACCGAGAGAGTTTGAAACCCGAGTCCTACCAAGCATATATCCATTAATATATTCAGATGAAAAACGTTTGTGCTTACATTATAGAATCAATATATTTCAATAAACTTTTTTGGTGATTAAAAGTCTTATATTATTTCAAAAAATACTCCCAAATCACCCATTTTCACAATTGCGGGTTAGAAAAACAAAACAAAATAAAAACCCCATCAGAAAGGCAAAGCGTGTTAACGGTGTTTTTGTGCAACGCTTCCAGCAAATGGGCCTTTGTCATGACTTTTTCATCATCCTCGAGGGCGAAAAGAAGGAGTCTTCCCTCAGAAGTGAATTGTGGAGATGCGTCTCCCAATGGGTTGGTAGGATCGTTCACGGAGGCATTATTGGAACAGATTATGGCAAAAGCGTTGTAAAATTCCTATAACAGAAAAAAGCATTAAACAAGGCATAATAAATTTATATATAAGATATTTTAGAAAAATAACATTTGACAAAAATATTAGCTAAATAGATTAGGCTACCTATAAAAAATTGTTATGTTTATAGAACTATTAACTCGGGACTTTTAATATCGTAAGCAAAAGCACTTTCACAACTAACTAAATCTTGAGACCTCTTTTTATTCAAACTAGGAGTCAAACAAAGTTTATAATTTTTTAATTATAATAGTCGATAGTTAGCATGTAAGAAAAGACAAAATAATTTATTTTTTTTTTTTCGGTTCAATCTGACATTATTAATGATTTTGAATTTAAAAATTTAAATAATTTTACCTAGTAGAAAATTGCTTCAATTATAATCCTTTTTTATACCCGACACTAAAATATAGCAGTAAAATTCTAAAACATAATTATAAGAATTTAACATCTTTAACATAAAATGAACCATCAAGTCCTACTAATACTTTTCTGAGACACCAAAATTTATTTTTAATAAAAAAAAAGGATTAAAAAAGAAATATATAATGTTTCCTTTACCGTCATGGTCAATAATGTCGCCAATAATTTTGATATGCGATAAATTTAGAGGAGTTCAACGTGTTTGAAATTTTTGGGTACCGGACCGCCAAGACCCGTTGGATGTTAGGGCAGCGAAGAAGTGGAGGCATTACTACTGCTATTAGCATTCGCAGTTTTTAAGTTACTAGTCAAGTTTGTATCGAGCGGGAGTTGATCCAAAATGTGACATAGATCTTTCAGTAGTATAAATGGAATTGTTGTTGGTGCTTGAAGAAATGCTCAGAGTCTGGTAGAAGAGGAAGCGCCGACCATTTTAATTAAAGTTGAAGCCGATTTAACTAAATGTCTTGGGTTGATTTCTGAATGTTGCTGAATAGGAGAAGCATTCCTTGAATCCAAATCAATGCCCAGTGTTTTACTACCCCTCGGGTCAATGTAGCTCCAGGACCGGGGCCGAATTTTGGATACGAGCTGTCTCCGGATGAAAGTTTGGGCGTTTGTTGAATGAAATTCGTTGTGGTGGTGGAGGAGGAAAGGAAATTAAAATTTGTGGCTAGTTTGTTAAACGAGGATGGAATATTTTTTCGTTTGCAAATCTATATAAAAGGTGTGTGGAAATATAGTAAATAATAAAAAATAAAAGATGCAATTTTAACATAGGAATTAAACTCAGTGTGAAAGCAAGATATTTTTTGGAGAGAATATACAGGGTTAAAAATAAAGCGTTTTTTTTTTGTTTTTACAATCAAAGCACCTTAAGTTATAAATGAATTAAAAATTCCCTAAAACAGCCATTAAAAAAATAAATGTAAACTCTACGTAATATTTATACGAGAATAAAATTGTACCACCTTTCAAATTTAAAATAAATTAACTGTTAATAACAAAAATTATCCGTATCATAAAAATTTTGATTTTAAATAAGTTAATCATACTTCTAAACAATCGTTGAACAAAAATAATGCGAGGTGTCGGCCCTTTGTATTAGGTTCATTGGTTAAACCATGGACGTAAGCCTTAGCGATAAACGTGCGTTGAGAGGACAAAAGATTTGGCTAAAATTAAACAAATTTATTCGTTTTTTTTTTAAATTATTTAAGATATGAGTTTAATTAAACCTGAGAACAAATAATATAGTAAATTCGTTGCTTATTCAATTTTAAACTGGTTAAAAGTACAATTTTAAAAAATTCTATATTATTTAAACAGGGCCAAGTGGCTATTTAAAATTTGTTTTTTTTTGAAAATATACAATGGGTACTTTAATTAATTCAAAATTATGTCAAACGTAATATAGGCGAATTTAAAATTATTTCATTTTAGTTACAACCTAATTTAGAAGTGACATGACAAAGTGCTTGACGTCTATTTTGATTTTTCACAAATTTCTATCTTAAAAATTAAGAAATGTTAAAAAAATATAATTCGCAACTCGTAAAGCCTTCAAATAAATTTTATTGCATATTCTTTTATATATCATTAGATGTTTAAAACTACAGAAAATTATCCTTTTTTAAGCCTTTAAGCGCAATCTCATAATTCTAGCAATATCGTGGGGGCAAATGAAATAAAATAATGTTGCGCTAGTTTGACTTTTGCAAAGGTTGAAATTGTGTTTTCATATTGTTATTCAAATACGGAGAGAAAAATTGTCCAAACACGTTTCAAATAACTATTGTTATTAATCTAGGCCATTAGACCTTAATATGAATTAATCATTTAAATATATTCAAAATTTTATGTTGCGTTAATTAGATTTTTTTTAATATAATTTAACAAAAACACGTTGTTCCTTTCAAAATTCGAATTTGAAAACAGATAATAAAATTTAAGCTAAAATTATAAATAAATAGGTACGGGGCAATTTTCGATGTCATTTACGATTTCAAACATGTGCAGCTGTGTTTCGGTTTTTCGTTTTCCTTCGTTAATTTGGCTAAATATAAGTCATAAATTAATAAATAAAACCATTTATATATAGAAATAATGATTTTAATAGATAAAAAAATTCGCCTTTCTTCCAAATCTGGATAAATTCTCTAAAAGCACTCACAGAACCATTCATTCATTTTGGGCAATATCTCCATTTTGCCAATTATTTGAGAAAAAATTATCATAGAAATCTCCTATATCTTTTTTATGTTGCTCTAGCTTAAGGTTCATAAATATCTAAGTTGCCTGAACTCATTAGAACAATTTTCTATAATAATTTTTTTTTACAAATTTACCGTTTCCTTTTTTAAATTTTCAGCAGAATTAATTTTAGAAAAATAAAAGTATATATTGCATCTTAAGCAAAAATGTTTTATCCGGTTTCAACAATAGAAAATCAAAATATAACAAAAAAATAGGTATGGACTGGCAATACAAATTTTTTGAATACTAAGAAGTGATAACGGATTCGACTTATACAACACTTAGAACATAATGTAACATTATAAATCAGGGTGACCTTATAGCCGAATAACAAATAGAATGTATTAAATCAGGTTAATATGCTATTTTTTCAATTCTTCGGTGTAATAAATAAAAAACTTATAAAATGTATATTAATGAGAAACATAAAATTACAAAATTAGTTTTTAACTTACTCAAGCACATTTTTCACGGCATTGATAGCTTCCGTAAGGGCATGTCGATCATCAACATTATCGGGGGTGTGTTTTAACAAATCTACATATATATCGTAGGATATTAGCAAACAAATCCGATTAAAAGTTTCATAACAAGACAAAATGAATGTAACATTTCAGTAATATGTTTGCAAAATTTTTTATAAAAAAAATTATTATGTCGTAAAAAATTCTTTTAACAATATTTATACCTGAAAGCAAGAGTATAAGACTGGGTAATCGTTGCACCGGTCTTATCAATAAATCTTCAAGGCCCTGACGGCCACACTCGGGTCGCGTTTGACAAATCTAAAAAAAAAAATCAAGGTTTAACACAGCTTTAAGGTCGATGTAGCGAAATTCTTAAGGCCCGACTCTGATCTGCCGGCTAAATTTAACTTTATTATCTGAACTTAATTCTAATTCTTAGATTCAAACCATCCCGGCCATAATTTCTTACAAATAAAACAATGATAAAACCAAGATAAATGCAATCTTTGACTTTTTAATTTATGTATAAAAGTACATGGGTCATTTATTTATACTAGGCTGTAACCTATATCATTAAATCAAAAAAATAATAAAAGATAAGATATTATAATAAGCTTATTATTCGCATATTTTTTAATTTTTTGATGACTCCCAATCAATATTTTTTTTACAATAGGCAGCTGACTTAATAAAAAAAGGGTAACCAACTTAGCTATCGAAATTTTCATATTTCATTGAAACGAGACAAGATGCACGCTTGGTACCCGATAAAAATATTTTATAAAAAATATAGAATTATACAAAAATGATGTATAAAGAAATTCAATTTAAAGGACTTTGAGGAAAGCGTGGAATTTGGGTTTAGTTTGATCACAGTTCTTGAGCGTTTTTTGGCTATCGTGGAAGAAATTAATGAAAGGAGGGTAAGCTTTGAGCATACCGTCAACCTATATATAATATATATAAATTTTAATTTTTATAAATAATAAAATTATCCAAAAATATCATTTCAATAGCTTTACAATAGTAACTAATGGGCTGTAGTTAAGAAGCAAAAAAAATTTATAGATATGCAATTAATATTATAACACAGGTCAACAAATTTTTGAGAGTTATGAGCTAACTACAAAGATCAAACCTGCCATCTTAGGAATTTTTAAATCCGTTTTTAGTCAATTGGCTATAAACATTGAAAATTAAAAAAAAAGTCAAAAAAACAAAAAGGGATTCACAAACAAAAATAAATTGAATTTTTTTGCATATTCATAACAAAACTGTTAAATTCAAACTTCAAATAATATTTTCAGTAAAAAATCGATAATAATTCGTGTTGTATTTAAGTTTGGACGCGGAGTATTTTGTATTATGCCGATATAAGAGCTTGATATACTAAAATTTACATTATTTGTGATTATAAATATAAGTTACAAGAAATTTTATAAAAAAAAAGATTTTTATTATTAAGGTATATCTTAGATCTGTCAATTTGATCATAAAAGGCCATTTTTCCGATATGGACGGATCCAAGGAGCCAAAGGCGGAAGAAACTAAGAAAAACAAAAAATTTATATGAGAATAGGCCATCATGGGGATGCATTCTTTTATAAATTCACTTTTCTGACATTGATATTTGTTGACCTGTGTAATATAATCAAATAATGAAAATATATAAAATTAAATTTTTATCTCGTTTTATATATCTAATACTGGAAGATTTAATAAAATTAAAAAATTAAAATTTTGTAAACATATATATTAACATGATAGAGGCAAAGAATAATAAATGAGGGTTTCTTTAGACAAAAAAATGTAAGTGCGAATATGATTAGATTTCACGAAAATGGCTCATATTTAGGCTAGCCTGCAAAAGCGAATTTTTCTTTTTTTTAGAAATTTGATAAAGTGGAATATTTATAAGGGGGAAACCAATCAAAGCTTTTTGTAATATCCCTTAGGTACGAAACTATTTTAAATTTCTTTTATTTTTTTCCAAAAAAAGGGGGTTACCTCAAAAAAGCCTATTCCTCAGCTAGGCTGTTAAAAAGTATTTAAAAATATAAATGTGCGTTTTAAGTTTTATTTTTTCGTTTTTTTAACTAAAGAACATTTATTTAAGAAAATGTTTTTGTGCTAATAATTAGGATTAGCAAATTTTTGCGAAAAAACACAACAGAAACTTTTTAAAATTTTCAATAACTCAAATTTGAACCTACATAAAATATGTAATAATTTAGTATTACGTGAGCCAGTATAACGTTACCAATCGAACACTCTTCCGTGTAATTCCGCATGAGTTTACACAAATCAATGAGCATTCTTTTGTGAACTTCGTATATGGGTGGTAAGTTGCCAAATATGGCTTTGATTTCAGTCGGGTCGAGTAGGGGTGCAGATTTATTTGAGTTATTTGAAAATTGGTCCAAAGTTGTTCCCGAAATATCGATAGATGAATTTTGATTATTTTCGAGCCATAAGTGGTCATCTGAATTGATTTGATGTATCGTAGTTAGGGTGTTATTATTATTATTGTTATTAGTGTTACCATATGAAGGTGGACCTTTTGTCGATTTACTAAGGGCTGGGTTGTACAAATCGGTGATGTCGAAAGAGGCACTAGCATATACTCTGCAATAAATTAGATCGTGAATTAACAGAACCGAAATGATGGGCACTATTGAGGTTGTTTAAAGTGTATTTGTAGTCTTCCAGGGGTTTGTGATAGACCTGGAGTTAAAAAAAAAATTAAAATGCAGCATTAAATAAAATTTAAATATTATAAAATGATAATATTTTTATATTAAAACTCATATTATAACACGTTCAAAATAAAATTTTGTTTTACCATGGTAGTTAGATATAAGTAGAAAAAACATAATTTAATTTTGACTAAATAAACTATGGGCTATATAACCAAATTATCTATACATCAGTTGTTTAAAGCAAGATATCATTATTCATCGGATAATTAATCATTTTTTATTTAAAAAAATATGAAATACAAACCATTTTTTTATTATTTCAAAAATATGATTTTGAACGTGCCCTCAAAAAAATTATATCCAAAGAGTTAACATATGGTGAGTAAATGAATGAATGATAAATATAACATTTCGAATAATTTCCAAACAGTTAACGTAGTTTCGTTCGGTGTTCAGTATTTCAACTGCAGTCATTTGACGTGCTGATTGACATTGGTTGTAATTAAGGATAGATGAGAGATCAGCCGATATATCTTGAGATTTTTCTAAAAAACATAATAAAAAAAAGTGTATATAAAAATGCAAACAATAAAAACTATTTCAAGATTTAATTAAACTTAAACCACAACTAAAATAAATATTCGAAAAACAAAATTTGCGCATTTTTAATACCTCTGCCTTAAATTGAATTTAACTTAACTCGTTGTCAGCTTAAAAGTATTTTTAATTTTCCGATTTCGAAAATTAGCATCACTTTTTTGCACAACCTATAGGGTACAACGCCTTTGTAAAATATGTATAAGGGATATTTATTATAGTTAATGTGCAAATAAGACGTTATCAGCTATTAAAAACAGATCAATATCGCGATGTTTGTATATGACACAGGTCAACAATTTTTTGAGAGTTATGAGTTAACTACAGAGATCAAATCGGCCATCTTAGGGAATATCAAATCCGTTTACCGTTTTCCTAATCAAACTTAGTTAGTCAGGTATAAACATTCAAAATGGTCAAAAAGTCTAAAACAAAAACAAAAATAAATTGAAATTTTATTTTTGCATATTCACAATAGTTAAATTGTTAAATTCAAACTTCAAATAATATTTTCATTAAAAACCGATAATATATTGTGTCGTGTATTTAAGTTTAGAGGCGAAATATTTGTATTATCTAAATGCCGATGTAAGAGCTTGATATATTAAAAAAATTTATTTCTCATTATTTGTGATTATAAATATAAGTTACAAGGGATTTTTAATGCAAAAAGATTTTTATTTATTCTTTTTAAAGTATACTTAGATCTGTGAATTTGGTCAAAAAAGGCCATTTTCGTTATAGACGGATCTAAGGAGCCAAAGACGGAAAAAACTAAGAAAAACGAAAAATATACATGAGATTAGGCCATCATGGGGATGCATTCTTTTATGTTTTCATAAAATTCACGTTTCTAATATTTGTTGACCTGTGTGATTATACAAGTTTTATAATTTTTCACCTTTTTTAACCATAAATTTGGGCTTGAATAGATAAAAATTTACCTATTTTATAAAAGCCCAAAAAATTAACACAAATTGGCAAAATTATAAGGAATTTTGGCTGCCCAAACATTTACTAGGTAGGCTAAGCTAACTCGTAATTACCGCGTAAAATCTAATGCGTTTTAATTGCAAAGTATCTTTGCCGGGAGTGTTTTAGGCAAGAATGCCATTAAATCATAACTAATAATAATAAAATTAATAGTCATATATGTTTCAAGCAGCATTGGCCCAATTTGATAATAAGAGCCAAATAAGGCATTTGTTTTTGAAATTTTCGGCTTAGGTGCAAAGTGAGTTTTTACTTTGGTGATTTACAAAAATTTGAAAAATTTATTTTATATAACGCCTTCAAAAGTTACCAAATAAAGTTTATGAACATAAAATGCTTTTTCTGGAATAAAAAATTTTTTAAAAAGTTTTGAAAAAAAAAATAAAATTTTTACAATTTAGCGAAAATAAAAAACTTTGCACGTGACCTTAAAAACAAAAAATTGTTGTCTCAATTTTAAAAAATGTTAAAAATATAATTAGACTCATATTCAAATTAGATGTAGGCGAGGAGTAAAAATAGCCTGAGTGCGTTTTGATCAAAACTCATGGTTACTATTGGATATTAAGCAAAGAATTGAGCAAAAATTGAGAAACCATTATTGTAGTCTTAAATGAAGAAAAAAAATCCAAAAAAAAAATTAAAAATGCAACAACACCAATAAGCGGGCTTCTTTCAGTAATTTTAAACTCATTTAAAATTTTATAAAAGCCTAATAAAGACACATATCACAAACGAAAATATTTACATTTTTTAAATTTTATAAAAAAAATTAGAGGTTGGCAAAGATTAATATATGTAGTGGCATACCATTTTCACCAATCTTTCCTAAGGCGTGACTTAGAAGCAGTTGATCACCGGCCGATGTAAAGAGAGATTTTGAAATGCCCGATTTATCTTTATTGTAAGTTTTTGATCGATTTCGAAAATTATTGCTATACGAATTTGCTGAGTTACTGTCGTAACTCATATTTTTAAGATTAAGGGGTGTATGATGATTATTAACGATGCTATTATTACCATTACTAGTATAATTGAATAATATGCCATTCGAATTTACGTACGATTGATTAGAAATGGATGAGGGAGTATTTGTTTCAGAGGCTGTTTCTTGACGGGTTAGAGTATTTAAATTGGGATAGGGAATATTATCAGGTTGGGGAGGCTATTAAAGTGCATGATAATTAAATTTTTTATACCTATCTTTTACAATTTCAATATAGCTTTAAATCAACAAAAAGGAAAATATTATACTTGAATTTTGCATTAACTTTAAAAATCCTCCCTAACATCAAAATCCTACATTTAATATAAAAGAAATATAAAATCTCTCCTAACAAAAAACATATTTTGACAACCTAATAATACAAAAATTGTATTAGGCCACGCTTAAATAAAGATTTTTTCATTCAAAATTATAAAAAAATTTATTTTGTGAAAAAAACGCATTTTTATAAAATGTTGCCAAAGAGAATACATTTGTTATTAAAAATTTTCCAAAAATATAATTTTATATATCCATTCACTTTGTTAAAAGAATAAGTAAATATTTAGAAAAATCCAAAAATAATAAAAAATGAATGATAAATTAGGTTTGTTACCATAAAGAGATACAACTTTTCGTCGGCACAAAAGTCAAGTTGAATGCTAACCCAAAACCATTCGGCCTTTACTAACAGAACATTGTGTTTGTCGCAAGCGGCAAGATTTAGGTTTTCGACTTTAACGTTTAGGGCATCAACCACGATGTGTGTCGTGCCCGGGTCCTCACAATCTCCTATTTTGGCGCCTATGAGAAGTCAAAAAAATACGTCTTATGATAAACAGTTGTTTAAATTATTTTGAAGGTACGATAAAATTTTTTGTTTCTCCAAGTATCGTCGGGACAGGGCACTCTATACCTCGGGAAGGAAGGTCAAAAAATGGCCAAATTTGGCAAAAGCCGCGTCTAGACTTTGAAAAAGGTATTTAACCGAAAACTAATATAGTATTTTAATCCAAATTAATAGTTTTGTTTCATATATATAAGTAAATAGTATTTATGTGTAATTAAGTTTCTCACTTGCATTTTTTAAATTATAAATATGCTAGTTGAAAATATTTTATATAATTTGAATGATTTTTAATATATTACAACAGTTTATTAAAATAATTACTTCACTATCATGTTTAAAATAAGTTTTATTCTAATTGATATAAAAAAAAATTTTATTCATATATGTTTTTACACTCAAAAGCCTGGAAATGTGCGTGATATATAAAAAAAGAACAGGAGTAAAAAAAATAAAATTATTGTTCAATATATAAATAATAATTAAATATAAAATTTATAAAGATCAGAGAAAAGACGAATAAAGACTGAAACTATGCATATTTCCTAATAATAGGCAAATATAAAATTGATGATATTTGTAAAATAACACTCGAAAAAAAAGCTATGTTTTTTTAAAATTTGGCTAAATAGAAAAATATACAAAACATTTAAGCTAATGTCTATTTATAAGCATTAAAAACCATAAATTAGGGCCTGTTCCTCCATATGCAACTTTTCTTCGGTCGAAAATCCAATAAAGCTAATCGTACATCCAACAAATGGCTTTAGCTTAAATTGGGCCTTAAAGAATTAAAACATATAATTTATTAAGTCAACAAAAAATAAATACAAGTATAAAAAACACAAATTTTAAAAAGTTAAACTAAATAATGATAAAAATAAAAATCAAAAACTTACAATAACACTCTCATTTACAGGGTTAAAGTTGGAATCGAACCTGTGTTCCCAACAATGCAATATCCAATCCTGGCTCATTATGGGTTTCCCCAAATTTGAGGCTGCCTAGGGGGAAAAATCATAAAAATTTAAGATGGCTTTTTTATTAAAGAATAATTTTATATCAACATTTTAAATAATGTAATCACATATATTAGGCATTTAGATAAAAACATCTTTATTTTCCTTTAATTTTAACGTATTAAAATTATTAAGAAAAGTAAGATTTATTTTATCTCCTGGCAATAGTATTATTATGCATAAAGCAAAGTACACTTGATGTTTAATTTATTCAGGTAAAATAAAATTTTAAACTTAAATTTGAAAATCAATCCATATAAATGTTGTATGCACTAAACTCAAATAGTAAATGGTTACCCTATATTTATCACCCTGGGCGGTGAACGAAACCAGATGGGTAACTTTTGCCCCATTAAATTTCTTTCCTAACAGTGGCTCCTCATGTATTGTGATAGACAAACAAGATTGGTCTTTTAATATCATAATATAAAAATTATATATTATATAATTATATACACAATAATAATAAAAATAATAATATAAAATTAAATAACATAGCATTGTTGGATCAGATATATAAACTAATCAGCTCAAGGCTTATTGTTATCAGAATTTTTAATATTACCGTTATTTCTGGTCAAATTTTGTAAGCTTGCAATGCACTATGAAAATTTAACCAATGAAAATCAAAAACCAAAAAACATTTTTAAAAACTATTTTATATAATAACCAATATGTTAATTTCATATATTAAAATAATATTTTTACTTTAACTTGGTTAAAAATCGCGCCTTTTAAAAGTTGGAATGCAAAATATTTGGTTAAACACTGATTAACAAAAGTCAATGTGGTTAGATATGAATTTGATAGAACGCAATCTACATCCTTATCTCTATTTTAATATTTTTCGAACTATCATCCAAGCCGGATCACCAGTCTGACAACTCAAATAATGAGAAAAACAAATTTAGAATAATTTGCACCCAAACTTATATAGGACACAATATTTAATAGATTTAAAATTAAAATATTGTCAGTTTAAATTCAGTTTAGCTGTTTATAATTAATTTTGTTTTTATTTGTTTTTTGTTTAATATTTTTTTTCCAAAATTTTCAAGGTTTATGGCTGGCTAACAAAGTTTGATTTAAGAAAACAGCAAATGGATTTGAAAACCCTAAGATAGCAGGTCTGGTCACTAAAGTTAGTTAATATATCTCAAAAATTTATCGAGCTGTTTAATTATATAATCATAATAATAATAAAGATATTTAAAAATTCAAATACTAATTTTAAGGTATCGGTGAAGCGTGAAAAACATATGTTGAGTCCCCGCATGTTCAAGCAAAATATTGGATGCCGTACTTCGGGAAAATCAGGCTATATTACGAAAGAAAAATATTACATATTTTTTTCTATAATTTGTATACGCTTTATACTAATTTCACAAGCGACAAGGGTATCGCGTCAATTAATTTGAGTGGGTCCCCAGGGGAATATTAGGCTAAACAGTTGCTTTTTTTAGAAATTTATAATAAGGCGCCACCATGTAAAGCATATTGTATTCGTGCAAAAAGCGAATAGTATAACGAAAACGAAGAAAAATCATGTATATATATTTAATATCCTAATTGGCTGCTAAAATTCTTAGTAATTTCTAACTTCGTATTAAAGGCATAATTCCAAAGGGACTTGTGCGTTAATAATAGTAAAAAATGTCTATAAATGATAAAGCGAGACATTTATAATTTGATTATATCCATAAATTTTTTTGCAAATAACTAATATTATATAGCATTTAAAAAAAGGTCGATAGAAAATTTATGGGAAAAATTAGCAAATGAGAAACATATTGTGTTTATTTTTATACATTGGAATCAGCAATTATTCCTGAAATTTTATGCATAAACGGAGGACCGACGAGGCGGCGTCCAAACTTCTCACGTTGAAGTTTGTCGAAAAAATTGCCACTGAAGTCGGAGATTACGTAAAATGGATTATGTATGTCGAAGTATGTGCTGATTTGCAATTCAATATTGCTAACGGCGTCAGAATTTGCAACATGTTTATTGGAATATTTATAGAGCGATATATGGGTCGGTCCAGAAGATAGATCCATCAAACTTGCTATATAAGTTGAAAAAAAACAAATTTTTTTATTTGAACAAAATTTAAAAATATTTACCGAAAGATATTAAATAATATGTTTAGAAATTACGCAATTTAAAGCAAATAATAAGGTTTAAATTTAACGACTGATTTGGGTTAGGGAAATTTTTATAAAGTTAAATAAACAAATTAACTTTCCCGTGTACAGGTGGTGTCAATTTAATCCTTTGGGTAAATAAACTAATGCAACAAGTGTTTGCTTACGAAAAAAAAGTAAATATTTTTTTTGTTGATTTTAAAATTAGAAATAAACAACTTGAAATATTTAAAGTTGTGAAAAATGTTTGATAGATTTTTTTAATATTAGAACCTTAGCTCAATTCTCCAAATATATATACTTGCCGTAGTTAAAAAATTATGTCAAAAAATGGATTTGAGCCATGCTCAAAATAAAATTTTACTGTTTGCCCAAAATTTGTAATGTATTAAATTAAAGACCTAATTGGATGTCAAATCAAATAACCCTTATAACGTCAAACCATATGTTTTTTAATTGAACATGGCCTGTTTATTCTATGTAAGTATGGGAGACTCGGGAAGTCCGCCCGAAATATTGACCGGGCAGGCCAAAATTCAAAACGGGCTTTTGAATAAGGAAATAAAATCTACGGGTCGGGCCAGGCGATTTTATTATATCTCATTTGCCTTTTTATTAACTATTTTTTAACAAGAAATAAAAATGATTATGGTATTTTTTCTAAACTCTGTAGTTTATAGATAATTTTAAAGCCAAAAATTTGCAATATAAAAAATCTCGCGCCATATAAATTCAGGCAAGGCAGTCGAGCCGTGCCTTTATAGAAAAGCCAAATTTTGGGCGGGGCCAATATGTATGTGGGGGAGGGGGGGCGGAAATTTACGGTCCAGTACGAACTCTAATGTATAGTGAATTATCCTTCCAACCAATTGAAAAATACTTACATTCATCAAAGCTCAATGAAGATTTGGGTTTGTGCGATGATGAATCTTGCATGGGAGATTGAGCAAACGTGGTGATTGTCGGAGGATTGTAAGGGGAAGATATTTTGAGCAGCAGGTCGGAAGATGTTGCGACATTGAAATTTGTTGTGGGACTACTTTCGGCAGATTGGAGTGGGGAAAGGGTGCCGACTTGACTGAAATTGGAGTTGTTAGTAGTCGGATTAGGTGCAAAAATATTGTGAAATAAAGGCGGTAATCTTGAGGTTGAAAATCGGCGCAAACCTTTGAGGTGAGTATTGTAGTCAATGTGTTTTGGTTGTTGTGATTGAGTTACGGGGGCAGATGTCATCTTAATCATGTCTTGATAGGAAGGGAGAGGCGTCACTTGATCACTATTTACGAGTGAATTCGAATTGTTTAAATAGGATAAATTATCAAATTTATTATTAGTTACATAGTCAGAACTAATCGCTTCTTTGCCAATTCCCGGGTCTACGGGTGGACTTGAACTTTTGTCATTAAGTGTAATTAGGGATGAATTACGTTTCCGCCTAAGCAAGGAACTAAAGGGCGAGGGTGAGAGAGACTTTTGATTCGCGGTATCAGCTGCACCCGTGACTCTTGCGTTCGGTGAAACGATTGGAGTTGATGATTCTTTGAGATTTGTATGTTGACCTGACAGGGTAGGCCGGTTGATAGGGTCATTTAAAGTAGTCTCGTCTAGCAGATGCAATGGCTTGGCAATGGATGTCCTTTTGGTAATGTTGGTCATAAAAAGCGGGGTGGCATACCTATGGGCCAAAGCGTCGAAAGCCGAGGGCGGGAGTCGCTTCCCCATCGGAGTGTTACTAGAAGGTAGCCCACCGCTCCCTAGGGCTCCGTTGGGTGCGATAAGGACCGTTTCACCGAACGTTAAGGCATCTATAACGCCAACCGAAACGCCAATTTTCTATATAATGCCAATGTTAATACAAATATACATCGGTTTTAAAATAATAAGTTAGAATGTGGCCTACATATATGTTTTTAATTTTTTTTCCCCAAATAATTTAAAATTTAACAAGACACACCCTGTTAATTTATAATATATTGCGTAGAAAAAAAAATTTTTGGGCGAAGACGTGGGACCCATCTTACGTCATAGATAATTACGTATATCAGCCTACATGCGCAAATCAAAATTTAACAAGAAGCACAAAGGAACGCTTGTTTGCAAAACCCCCCCCCCCCCCTTTCCACTTAATACCCAATATTAGTTCTTTGGAAAGAGAGAATGCTACAGTTCCGTGAGAAAAAAAATTTGACAAATGCCAGATCTATATAGATCTAGAGAGTTTTAATGAACACAGCAACTTATACCAATAAGAAAAAGTTAGATATTAATATAATTCCAAGTTATTGATAATAGTTACAGTCAATTGCGTAAAAGGGCAAATCGATACCATATATAGCTAGCATTTTCGCGAGATTATTTCAATGTCACCAGGAGAAAAAAAGTGGCAAAAACAAAACTATTAACTCTCGACAAATGATAAATGCTTCTCATGTTTAATTTATGATATCCTAACTTATTAGATTACACATGCTATGCGAGACCTTTGATGAAAAAATAAAAGTCATACTTCAAAGTTAAAACCTACCTGCAACCTGTTAAAGGTAATAATTGAATCTTGCAATTCGGCAAAATTGGTCCGTCCATCTCACAGGTCAACAATTTTCTGAGAGTTATGAGTAACTACATAGATCAAACCTGCCATCTTAGAGAATATCAAATCCGTTCACCGTTTTTCCTAATTAAACTTAGTTAGTCAATTATAAACATTGAAAATTTTAGAAAAAAAGGTCAAAAAACCAAAAAAAATTCAAAAACAAAAATAAATTGAAATTTTATTTTTGCATATTCACAATAGTTAAACTGTTAAATTCAAACTTCAAATAATATTTTCATTTAAAATTATATCGTGTCTTAATTAAGTTTGGACGCGAAATATTTTGTTTTATCTAAATGCCGATGTAAGAGCTTAATGTATTATTAAAATTTTATTTCATTATTTATGATTAAAAATAAGTTACAAGGGATTTTTATATGCAAAAAAGATTTTTAAATTTTTCCTTTTTAGGGTTAGATCTGTGAATTTGGTCAAAAATGGTCATTTTTCGTTATAGACGGATCTAAGGAGCCAAAGACGGAAGAAACTAAGAAAAATTAAAAATATATACGAGATTAGGCCATCATGGGAATGCATTCTTTTATGTTTTCATAAAATTCACGCTTCTGACATTGATATGTTGACCTGTGTATTAACCATCCACAAGCTTTTTTATCGGCATACCTGTCCGAAAATCCGGATTTTTCGGATGAGATCTTATGTCCCAAATTCGGACTAGCCAGATCTGCTCGCGACTCAATGTCAGATCGAATTGAAATTAAACTTTTATTTTTTTCAAATCTGACCGGGCCACCCTTGAACCTTCATTTTTTCTGGTTCGGGTTTGGCTGATCTTAATTCCGGTAAAAAAATAACTTTCAAGTCCCAACCAGCATTAAGGACTTTGGGCAATTAGTAAAAAATAAGCCTTTTACATTGAAAGGAAAAAGGTGTGTTCCCTTAGTTGCATTTTAGGGGCGCTGGTATGCGTTCGACGTGCCCTGTTATTAGGTTATACATGAAGAGTTAATATTTTGGCCGATGGCTAGTTATAATATAAAAACGGAGTTACCGCCTAAATTGTCATACAATCTAAAACAAAACGTAATATGCTCAGATATTATAAAATATTAACGGCTTTTCAAATATCACGAATATGGAGTACAGAAAGCAAGTTACAAAAAAAACAGTTTTTTGAATATCAAGGGTTACAAAGTATGTCAAATTAAAAAAAAATCTATGAAAGAAAGTAAGACATATTAAATGCTGGTATAGGTTTGTACCTTTTCTCGATTGCAGGAAATTTGAAAATGGGAACGGAAGAGTATCAATACAAGAGTATAGTATATAACCGTATTATCATATGCAATGTTTGAATTTATTTCTTACATAAAGACGTTATTCTTTTAAAAACAAAAGACGTTTCGTTACATCTAGACAAAATGTTGACATTGAGATTTAGTATACGAATTTAAAAGTGAATGCAATTACGTTGATATTGTGGGGTTTAATATTGTTTTAAAACTAAATTTTTCTCTTTCCACAAAGAAGACAATTAATGTAAGTAAATTTATAGAACAATTAAAAATTATATACCTTATAAAGGTAACTTGAGGAGAGGTAATTTAAAAGTTCGGAAAAAAGTGAAAGAAAGCCTACTTTTTGGTTTGCCTTAAAAAAATGTAAGTGCAACAAGTCAAGTTGTTAAAAAGTTATGCAGCTTGGGGGCTAAAAACGCCCAAGGTAGGAAAAAGCTTTACATAATATTCTTTTTACCCTCTAACGACTTAAATTTTATTAAGGGTTTATAAGAAATTGCGCAGCTTTCAAATCATTTTAAATTATAAGCCAGGTCCGTTAATTATAATTGGATCGATGAAAGTAAAAATTTGATTGGTCCACCAATCTAAATGCGATTTTGAGATTATACCTAGCTTAAACCACCTGATTTTAAGCTATCCTTACTATATTCTAAACTAATTACTTCAGCCCTAAGTTAATTATCCTAACCCTAAGCTAATTAGCCTAATCCTAAGCTAACCCAGCTAACGAGAATCTTGGGTTAATCCTACTGACTCTTAAGATTTGTGCCATTTTATAGATTTCCCGTTATTCAGACGTAGGACCATCAAAATAAAAAATTATTAGCAGCGCTGAGGATCAAGGTCTTAAAAACCGATCTCTATAAGTCCTCCCAATCTCCAAAAAAAAGTAGTTATACCCACAAAGAATTCAACAGCTCTTTGTCGTTTTGCAATTCATTGCCCAGCAAAAAAACCTGATATTTTCGCGACGGTTTCATTAGCTAGGATTGATCTAAAAAATCGAATAAATAAAAATATTTTCCAACCAAGTTACAGATAATTTTTAATAACTCCGGGTAAAAATAAGAAATTGCTTCTACACTATTTGCATATGTCGAGGGCTATTGACCTATAAAATTTGTTAAAATCCAAGAAATGTTAAATTTGGCCTACATTTTTCTGTCCAAAAAAAATTAATATAATTTAGAATTCTGGTTTAAATCATGATTTTTATGTTAGAAACATTGTTGTGTCCACATTAGCATGTAATAGAAAATGTATCGTTAATTAAAATAATGGATGTGGACCGTTGTGGAATGGGAAAAAAATCACTTAGCACATTCCGCCAGCCACGTAGTGTTTGAATTAAAGATTTGAATTAACGTAATTTAGTTTTGAATTACAAAAAAATGTTAATTTACTGTATGTAATGTATATTTAATTTAAACAATGTTAATATTGTATATGTATCGATTTATGCAAATAATGTCGCGCTTTTAATCCACGAAACAAAAAAATTTCACTAACTGCAATACTCAAAATAAAAATGTGGTTAATTTATTTGAGTAAAAATGGTTAAATTTGTTTTGACATTAGACAGAAACTACTCATTTTCTTTATTGTATTATAGGTAAAAAATAGGAAAAAAAATGTTAAAAATGTAGCTGTAAATGCAAAATTAAAACTGATGACGAAATAGAAAATCTAAAAATAATTGAAGGGATGCACGGCTCGATTGAAAATTAATCGGCAAGTTTTTCAAATATCCGGAGAAAAAATGAGAATTGAGGTTTGAATAAAGTGTAAGTTCCGACGTTTAATTAATACGGAAAAATCGTTGATTGATATGATAAAATCTCAGCAAAATTTTACTCTCGTTAAAAATAAATATAAATAAATTATCAAATATAACGGGGAATAAAATATGCATAATTTAATTTTGTGGTTAGGGAAATTATTAAGGCTATAGAATGGTTGACTACAGAAAAATCAGCCCAGATTGTAAAAACAGTAAAATTTTGTGCAATAGTATATCTTCAAGTGCCAGAAATTTATAAAAATTAAAAAATTTTAGCCAAAAATTCAATATTGCAGCAGTTGATAATTTCTAGTATTCTAAATTATTAGCTATAATTCTATAGTTTACACATTCAATAAAATTTTTGAGAATAAGGGACTAACTATTTTACTCAAGCTAGTTAATCAAAAAAACCAAAAAAATTGTTTATTGCAAAATGAAAATTTTTTAAAAAGTAGGCTTTTTTTATTTAAATCAGATGCCGCACAATTTAAATTTTTTTTGGATATCTTATCCTATTAAAGTAGAGAATAACAGATATATTTTAAGCCATGCATTGTTTTTTAAGTCCTTGTGGGATTGTTAGATGTTTTTAATATTAAAATAATAAACAAAATATTTAAACATTGTTAATGATGTTATTTAATTTTTATTTAATTGTTTTAATTAAAAGTTGGATGTCAAGGTATTATATGTTACAATTTGTAATAACGGTGTCATTTAATATTTATTTATATATCTAGGAAAGAATAGTAATTGATTTATAAGCAATAAAACAATTGTTGTTATGGGTTTCAGATAAACACCATTGGCTATCAGTATCACTTACTAATTAAAAAGAATCAGCCATCAAAATATAGATGATTTCTAATTTGAAGGGAGGGCTAGCCCATATTA
Source organism: Acutogordius australiensis (assembly GCA_030555515.1). Taxonomy (NCBI): domain Eukaryota; kingdom Metazoa; phylum Nematomorpha; class Gordioida; order Gordea; family Gordiidae; genus Acutogordius; species Acutogordius australiensis. The sequence continues at coordinate 83,793 of JAUIRJ010000032.1, read as the reverse complement.
AGCAAAGTTTTATATAATACAAGGAAAATGTGTGTCTGTCTTATAAAACAAATTCTGTACAAAATTCTACTTTAGTATATTCAATAATCAAATAAAATTTTAACTAATTAAAAATGATTAAAGGAGTGACCAATTTGATAATTTCAAATTTAATATTGTATATAAATTAAACACAAAGTGCTTTAATGTGGCACCATAAATTTACCAAAACCCCATGTATTATATATATTCAATTTAAATGAAAAAAATTTAACCACCGTAGCCTACGTATATATAAAATTATACCATTAACATTGTTTGAATCTGCGGGCTGCTTATTGTGCACCTTTCAGGTTAAATTTAATATAATGAATGAAACACATATGAGAATTTAGCCTTGGCTTATTTTTAGCCATTTTTTTAATTTAAAAATTTTATGGCTTACATAAAGCGCAAAAGTATAGATAAAAATTCTTAATATGTGTAGTAGGGCGATATTAAAATTGTAGAAAAATATAATTGCTTTTAATTTCTAAATATATTTTTCACTAGCCACCTCAATGTTAATCAAATGCAAATTTTTTCCTCAAAACTTTATTTTTTACTAGCCGCATGCGTAGTCTTTAAATTTAAGTTATCTCAATAAGTTTGACAGTGTGGGTCAAATTTTTAAACAAATTTTATTATTAGATTTAGACAAAATTTTAATCACTGGTTTATTTATATATATAGAAAAACACAATTTGGCAAATATAATATTTTTAATATTATTTAAAATTTAAGATATGCTTGGCTCTATATGGACCCCACAGTGCTAAAATGATATGTTTAAAAAGGCGCTAAATAAATAAAAAAAATTTATATTCAGATATAAAATCATTTAAGTTTGGCCACGTATATTTTTTATTTTTTTTTGAAAATATTGTATGTAAACCACATGAATGGCTATAGTTGGTTGTAAAATTAACATTTTTTTCTTAAAAAAAAATTCAATAGCCTATATTAAAAAATGAAATGTCTGAATTTTTTTTTAATTTTTTAATTTATTTAATTATTTTTACACTAACCACCTTAATTTTACTAAAATGCGTTGTTTCATTTCTTCGATATTTTTTTCACTGGCCCCAGCCAATAATGGTTAGCTTTTTTACAGGCCATTGGTAGAACTAGTTAAAATCAAGGTAGGAAATCCTATTGTTTTAATTTTTACGAAAAAAAAACCAACAACAAGGCAGGGCTTTAAATAGTAATTTTAAATCTTTTTGTTCAGTTGTATTTAATTAAGAAAGCGCTGGGGCACCCATCTCAACTTACCCGATCGAGGGAAATTTTAAATAATTTCCAAAAATAAGGATATGGCATTAAGCGCATAAATTTTTCTAGAAGTGGTTGAACATTTTCCAGAGTTACATAAAAGTATGTGAAAAATAAAATTTTAATGCCAAGATATCGCTTTTTGCAAGCATGGATTTGAAAAAGTAAAATAAATTAATGTGAAAAATTTTTTTTTAAATTATTTTTTAGGTGAGGAGCATTAAATTTGCTATGCGGCAACGTTTAAAGCCCTGGGGTCAGTAGAATTATTGCGCCTCTCCGCCAATGCCAATATCCAATAAAATGACGCCGCATTTTCCGAAATATTACAGCATGCAGGCTTTACAACCCTGGCAGAAGTCGAAGGGCAGAGTCATTCACCTGCTAAAACATTGCCCCCCCCCCCTTCCCCTACCCTCTTGAAAGAGACGGAACCTTTAAAACATAGCCCCTTTTAGCCCTGTGGGGTACTATGCAATTACTTAACCTAGATCTCGAGCTAAAAATCCCGGTCAGCAAAATGACAATATTCAATTATAATTAACTGAATTTCAATTAACAATATATTATCACATAAAGATATTAATTAATGCAAATATAAGCATTTAAATTCATGCAAAGCAAGAGAGAAATGAGCAAGTGGGTCATCAACTACTGATTTACAACACGCAGTCGAAGTTGCTTGTGACCTTTTAAAACTTGCTTTTTTCAAATTTCACCAATGATATAAAAATTTACCTAAAATAATATACATAAAAGAAACTTATAATATTAAGTGTCTATTTTAAAGCTCTAATAAACTTAATAATTTTTTAATAACTTATTTTTAAAAATCTTGTACCTCTAAGAAGCTTCGCCGACAAGGTATTCGTCAACGTTCTAATAAGTAGGTCAAAGTTCGTTAGAGAAATCAACCTAACAAATCTCTTCATCAACTAACGGTCATGCACCAGCACCCACTGAATCAAGAAAGAGCTATCAATTTGTCAATCACAGTGTCCGGGCCTGAGTTTCCCGTGTCGAGTCAAATTTAGCCCCAGGGTCCACGCTTAGTGTTAACTGTCCATTTCTTTAAGTTTCAGCTTTGCAACCATACTTCCCCACAACAAAAACTTTCTTTCGAAGGCTGCCCGCTAGAGTCAATAAATAATAATCGCGGTAAATTTGGCATCGTACTACACGGCGGTATTTGATTGCCTTCGAACCTCTGACTTTCGTTGATTTATAAAAACATTTTTGGCAAATGCTTTCGCGCCTTCGTCCTGTGGCATCTAAAAATTTTACCTCTGCCACACTACGGATGACCCCGTCCGTTGCTCATTCATTTCCTCAGATTTTGAAACCAATACAAGGTTCGTCGCGTTTATATTATTATCGGCGATGTTCCGTCTAAAAATAAATCTGTTTCGCCTGTTAACTGTGTGCTTTGTCGTGATTGGAATAGGGCGTTTGCAGGGTTGGTATTAGCCGCAGGTGCGGCTTTAGCTTTTTTGAGTGCCGCCTTGCCACATCTTTAAAATACATTTTACCTTTAAATTTCAAATAAAGTTCGGGCTTTATTGCGACAAAAAATTATGGCACGAGGTCGTTTTCCGTGCCCCGATATCCCACTAATTATTTTCATTGCATTTATTTCGTTGCCGTTGCACGGTCCTAAGTTAAAGGGGTAATGACATTTACTGAGGTGCCCTGAGCTGTGCGACCCTGAATGAGGTAGATGTTATGAAGCCTCAGAGACCTTCTGGGGAGGAGACTTATTCAATAGGGAGAAAAGATTATTATCGCATATCAAGGGAAGGGTATATAATCAAATTATAAATTTAACGTAATTTTTATAAAATAAATAGGATGGTCCTTATATTTTTTCCTCTTCCCCGTTTTACGATCGCGGAAGCGATCTTCTATCTTTCCCTTATCCCTCCTCCCCCTTTGATCCTGCTATACAAAGCAAGACCAAATTAATTAAATGGAAGGAGAATATGCTAAAAACTACAAACTTTTATGTTTTCTAGCAATTTTACAATTTATTTAAGTTTGGCCATCTAAAAAATTGAAATTTGAAATTAGAAACTGCTACACGACCAAAAAAGCCTAAATATTTCTAGCAATTCTAGCCGCATTCTTATGTGTTTTAGCAATTTAAAAAAAACATAAAAACTATATGTCTAATGAAATCGCAAAATTTATAATAGCATCTAGACGTATATAAAAAAAGTACAAAGGAATTTTGAAAGAAGACACCTACCTGTAGAGCATCGTTGCTAATTATTATCAGGACCGAAAGTTTAAATTTAATTTCTTATATACCCCCATATAAAATAAAGATTTTATTAAATTTATTGTCATCTATATAAATATCTATAACCATAATATAAATAAGAATAAATAAAAAATTTGCTATAATATAAAGAGGATTGGCCCCGTAATAAAGATAAAATCTAGAAAAAAATTATATTAAAAACTACAATATTATATTTGCATCTAGGATTTAATTGATTAGGTTTAAGGTAATTTGTATTAATCATTGAAGGACTAGGCTTTTTTATACTTTGGCCAAAAATATTTATGTGATTGAAGGTGATAATAATCATTTTGACACGTTAAAAAAAAATTAAAAATCAGATAAAATAGGTATATCACGGCCCTAAATTTTGTCACTAAAGCCTTTTGGATTATTTTTCTGCCAGTTCCAGGTGTCCTGACCTATGTAAGATATAAAAAAAAATTCTAAATTCAAAAAAATAAAAACGAGAAAGAATAAGCTCAAAAATACACATACACATTTGAGTCAAGTCCATGTTTGCTTTCCAGCCCAGTTCTTTAAGTGCTTTCGTGGGGTCGGCATAGCAGGTGGCCACATCACCAGATCGCCTTTCCTTAATTTCGTACGGAATTTTTTGCCCACTTACTTTTTCAAAAGCGTGTACTAATTCGAGAACGGAACAGCCTATGGTATATTGAACATATTTGTAAATATAAAGTATAATTCTATAACTTTTATTTTTAGCTTATTTTGGCTAAGAGGCAATATTATGATTGATATAATACGACAATAATCAGCTTATTTTCCAACTCACACTTAACTTTAACTATTCCTAGGCTAATCTAAACCTACGGGAAGAATGGAGTATGAATAAAAATGTTTGTACATTGTAAAAGAGATAATCGGATCAAATTAAAAGTAAAAATTTTTTTTATATATTAAAAATATCAGGAAAAGGTAAGTAACCCCCCATAAATTTAATATTTTCATATTAATAAAAAACATTTGAATGTAATTTATGTAAAAAAATTTAATTAAGCTATAGGTGATGGTTAAAAAACAATGTTAAAGTTTAAAGATTAATTGTTATTGCCCTCTTTAGTGTCAAATGAATACAGAAAGCAAAAAAACGTGGTTATAATTTCAGTTACTATAAACAAATAATTTTGTGATTTTTAGTATACGACAACACTTATTTTTTTGGTGCTTTTATAGGGTGAGCCAAAATTCCTTGTGAAAATTTAGCCAATTTTTTTGATTTTATATTTAGGGTTAATTTAATCTAAATAACACAAATATTAAAATCCATAAACATGTGTAAATTCATATTTTATATCAGGTAACCTTTGCCCACTCCTAAATTATAGACTTTGACATTGGTAGATACTTTAGAGGCGTTTCCATTCTGAGTTGCTGCGCCGTTAGTCATGTGGGTGGTTTTGCGGTCAGCAAATATTTTTTTGAGGGCACTGACATGTCCTTTGGCCAAATCAACTACATGAATGTAATCTCGGACACCTGTGTATATGATTAATAAAATATAATTTATTGCAAATTCCTACAGACCCAAAAAATTTAATTTAAGAAGGTATGCTCAATAAACTTATATTTCATTTATTTTTTTTTTCAGGCGCGTTCAGATTAAAAAAAAATAATGGTTCAAAATTGTGAGTTAGAATTTTAACAGTCTTGTTAAAATGATTACACTGGACCACAAAAAAATAACATTTACGATTTTTAGAGGGTTTTAGAGATTTCTTGATTCCGAGTTTGGTTTTTTCCTAAAGCCTTGATTCTTTTATACCGGGTCCAAAGTTCAGAAAAAAATTCACAAAATTTTTTAAATCTTATTTATTTCTAAAAACTATTGGCTTTATCAGATTCCTTATAAAAAAACATATCTAAAAAAGTACATAAATTTTTTCTTTACTTTCAAGTTATTTAAGGTCAAAAAACGAGTTTATGACGAAAACCACTAATTTTATAAAAATAAAAAATTAAATATTATAAAAAAATTAAAACGCCTTACGTTAAAATGAATGTTTCCGTTATCTAGATGATTCTTCAAATCTTTTGTTACTACCCATAGGTATAGAAGCCAATCCCAAAATTGAAAATCTCACCTTACACCAATAACAAAAAGTCTAAGACTTTGCAATTCGTCAATCACCCAAAATACCCCTTTCCCAAAAATTGGAAAGGCGCCAAAATTTGTTGTCCAGTGTAATCTAAGGCATTGACAATTCTGGTTTTATATTCGTAATTAGCACCAAAAACTTGACCAAAAACGATAGTTGCCATAAATGATGCTTAAGGTTGTCCAAACTTTGTTGTCCAGTGTTATCAGCTATGTTTGATTTAGATATAAAGTTATCCAAATCTAACTGCTCCAAATGTTTGAAAAGCATAAAATTGCTAATAATTCTATGTAAATACTCAAAATTTAGATAATTTTTAATTTTTTTGTAAAAACAAACGAACTGAACGTGCCCTTATCATAAAAACATTCCCTAAGCTTTTCATTATAATCGCCAACTTTTTTAAACTTCCTTAAAAAAACAAATAATTTTTTTTGTTTTTTTTCTACCTGTTCCATCACATGTGTCGTAATCATTCCCAAAAACATTAAGCTTATCATAAACACCCATAGCGACCCGTGACACGTAAGGCATAAGATTGTTGGGTATATCGAGGGGATCTTCACCTATTTTACCAGATTTATCAGCCCCAATGGGATTGAAGTAACGCAATATAATAACTTCCCAGTCCTTTACATGGAAATGTAAAAATAAAAGGCATGTGTTAAAAGTTCTTAAAACTATAAAATCATATGAAATAACCATTTTTGCTCATATATTAGAATTTTTGCAATTTGCTTGGAGACAGCTATTAACACCAAATCAACAAATTGCAATTTAAATATTTTGAATACAAAAAAGAGGCATTAACAATAAAAAAGGAATTAACAAAGATATTAAACTACTTAACAAGTTAAATAAATGCCTTGTTTAATGTTTTTCATTTTAATTAAATTGTTGCTAACAGTAAAGCATTAAGGAAATATTTGAGTTATGAAGCACATAAATCAATATTTATGATATTTTATCATTTTACTTTATGTCACTGAGTTGCAAAATGAGCAATAGGTTAAAATAATAAAATTAACCCTTCGTTTATATAAACTTTCTGACAGGTGTAAAGGAAATTAGCATTTATCATTGTGATTATTAAATATTATTTTCAATTTTTTATATAGTGACAATATAAATGATAAATGTGAACTAATAAAAAAATTTAAAATAATGAAATTATAAAAATATTCAAAAAAATAAGTTTAAAATAATAATACATGATCTGCTTCTGCCACATCCTTTAAAATTTCTTCAATAAAATATTTAGTCCTCCCATATGCATTGACACAATTTCCAACTGAATGGCTCTCATCAATTGGCAAATATTTAGGCTCACCATACACAGTAGCTGAGCTTGAAAATATGAAGTTTTTGACATTAAACTTTACCATAACCTTATTTAAATTAAAAAAATTTAAATAATACGTCAAGTAAATTCAAGGCTCCACCTAAGTTTATATTGTAATATTTCAAAGGAATTTCCTTGGATTCATTGACAGATTTTAGTCCAGCAAGGTGTATAACGCCATAAAATTTATGCTAAAGACTAAAATAGTTATTTTTGTACCTTCTCAAACAAATCTTCCAAATCTATTTTATTCATGACATCCATTTCATAAAATTCAACCTCTTTACCAGTTATTTCTCGAACCATATTCAGACTGATGGCTTTATTGTTATGATCTTAATTTAAAAAATTAAAGTCTTACCCTTAACACTATTAGAAAAATTGTCTATAACGATAGGATGATAGCCTGCTTTTATTAGCTCAATAACTGTGTGACTTCCTATGTAACCCGCACCTCCTGTCACCAAAATGTTTAAATTATTCTCAGGCATTTTTGATTGCTTGACGCGTAAAATCAAATATTTGTTTCAACCATATGTTTTCAAAAATTTTTAAATATTATTGTAATATATAATAATTAATTTAATTAGCATATGTAAAGCAACCACATGTACACTTTTATATTCATAATTTTATTCCTTTTATCCCATATTTTATATGTTGATAATTTGTATATGCACGTTGATGCGAACGCAGAAGAATGTCTATATTTAAAATTAGAATCAAACGTTAAATTCGATTTAAGATTTGAAGTAGTTGAGGGAGGTTTCTTGGATATAGATACAAAGGTATTAAGGGTTTTTTATTTATACGGCTTTAGTTCTGGAAAAGAATAAATCAAATTAGCTTATTTTATATGATATTTAACTTCTATTGAATGACAGTATATTTAAAAATCTGTCATAAAATTATATTTAGCTCTTTCTTTATTTAACATCTTATAGGCTGTCATAAGGAAAATTTAAATGTTTCACCCAGACACACTCCTTTTTTAGTTGATTCTTAAGCTTATATCTTATTAGGATCATAATTTTTTTACATATAAAATGTTATTATAGTACTCAACAACAAATATTAAAACATTTTGTTATTTTTTTACAAAAATATGTGCGTTCCTGGCATATTATTCAATGGGCATTTTTCTATGAAAATAAATTTATAATTTTTAAAAAAATTTTTGTATATAACATTTATTATTTTATATTCCCGTTTAGATATTTGATCCTTCCCACCAACTTTTATCTGGTGAAACCCGCACATCAAATGGAAATTATAAATTCACAAGCCAGCAGCCTGGTAAATATTACTGTTGTTTTGGTAACACCATGTCAACCATGACTCCAAAAATTGTTATGTTTTCATTTGAAGAAGAACGGGTTAGAAATTTTACAACAGAAATAGATGGTACATTAATTTTTATGCCTAACAAAGATTTATTTATTTGATTTAATTTGAGCTTTTGCCAATTTATTAGATCAAAAACAAAGGAAACTTGAGGAAATGGTTCAAGAACTTGTTATTAATATGGAAAACATTAGGCATGAACAAGAATTCATGGAGGCCAGAGATAAAATTCATAGGACAAGTAAATTATATTTTTTATTTGTGCTTAAGGTTGGTTAACATTGGCACCTTTAAGGCAACTGTTTTTAGACACCTTATTATGTAATTTTTAAAACTTTAGCTCAAAAACTTAAGTATGATCAAAAATCGTTTGGTGCCCATTAGCTTTGCTTGGCTTCTTCTTATGGACAGACCAGCCCTGCTTGTGCTTTATTATTTTATTTTAATTAAAATATCAGATCTATTTTGCTGCGTCTTCCAAGCATAGCTTAGGTTGCGCCTATGGGTACTGCCCTTCTTGTGCTATAATATTTTAATAGCATATCTATTTTGCTGCCTCAAAATAAGGAAATTAAATATTGACCTCAAATATGTCATTAATTAATGGTTTTATGACCTACTTAAGCTCAAATAATTGCTTTATACATAGACTTGTCATATAAACTAAGTTCTTAGAAAATGTTAGCCAATATGCATTAAAAATTGTTGACAATTAAGGGACTGTAATTAAAAAATTTATTACTTTAAACCTGCTTGTTATTTTAAAGTTATATTATTACACAAGTCATCAAATATCAATGTCAGAAACGTGAATTATAAGTAAACATAAAAGAATGCATCCCCATGATGGCCTAATCTCATATATATTTTACTTTCTTAGTCTCCACCGTCTTTGGCTCCTTAGAAACCAAATTGACAGATCTAAATAGACCCTGAAAGAAAAAATTTGAAAATCTTTTTTGCATAATCTCTGTAACTTATATTTATAATCAAAAATAATGAGAAATAAATTTTATTTATACATCAAGCTCTTACATCGGCATTTAGATAATACAACATATTTCGCGTCCAAACTTAAATACGACACGATATGTTATCGGTTTTTAATGAAAATATTATTTGAAGTTTTAATTTAACAGTTTAACTATTGTGAATACGAAATAAAATTTCAATTTATTTTTGTTTATATTTTTTGGCCTTAAATTTTCAATGTTTATACCTGACTAACTAAGTTTGATTAGAAGAAACGGTAAACGGATTTGATATTCCCTGAGATGGCAGGTTTGATTTTGTATAACTCATAACTCTCAAAAAATTGTTAACCTGTGTTATATTAAAAAAGTAACTATAACTTTAAATTAGTTAGTTTTTCTATTTTGTGGCTATCTCTTTAGGTAGGCTCCACACATAGTCAACTTTTAATTTAGCAAAGTTTTTTGCTTCCATATAAAACATTTTTTTTGATTTGATCTTTTATACCATGACAAAAGATTATATTTTGGATATTTTTGCAATGTTTATTATTTTACTTTTATAGTTAACGAAAACACAAACTCACGCGTTGTTATGTGGTCCCTGTTTGAAGCTCTTGTACTCATAGCAATGACAGTTGGGCAAATATATTATCTTAAAAGATTCTTTGAAGTCCGAAGGGTGATATAAAAACTTCGATCAATATTACACAAATCTTTAAATATATTTTATTAGTGACAATAAATTATTTTACTGATTGAAATAATAGAATTTTTGTTTTATCTTTTTTAGAATTTATTGGATAAAAGATTGAAATTGTTTTTTTTAGCCCGCGATGAGCACTGTGGAGTTCATATGGACCCTGAATTTTAATTATCTTAAAAAATATTATACATGATGGGTCAAATTTTTGTGACTTTTTTTTTAAAATACAATTAACAAAACCAGTAATTAAAATTTGGTCTAAGTCTAATAATAAAATTCGTTTATAAATTTTCTATTGGGGTTTGGATGGACCCCACAGTCTCAATTTTAATGTTGAAAACCATGTTATTGACTTATACCTTATTTCTTAGTTATTCTTTTAAATGTTTTTACATATTAACTATGTAAAATGTTTTTATTGTTTAATAATGTTATAAATTATTTTTTTTTTTTGAAATATCTAATTTTTAAAGTGGCTAATTCCAAAAATAATTTTTTATTTCAAATTTTTTTAAATGGATCTTTCTAAATGTTCTAATAGACCTAAAAACACGATTTAATCAATAATAATTATACATTTAGTTCCTTGACAAAATTTATTTAATGTACAGAAAAATAAAAAATTCTTAAATTTCAAATTTTTTTCTACTTTGTATCAAAATTTACATTGTACATTAATAATAACTAATATTACTCTTTTAATTGAAGAGCACATATTTCTCTATATAATAATATAAATATAAAGTTCATAGCTTTATAACTCTTGAAATAATAAAAGTTTAAAATTGGGGTCCGTATAGACCCCACATTCGCGTTACAAATTTCTCACCCTACCATTTGCGGGTTAAATGCTGATATGGAAAGTTATGTATAATTAGTTTCTAAAATTTAACATAAAATTGCAACAAACGCATAAATTATGCCTCTAGATATGGTTGAACCTTTAACAAAGTTTTACAAAAATTGAATACTATCATAATCAAAAATTTTGAAAAATAATATAAACGATTTACCTAAGGGCGCGTTCAGACTCATTTCTTTTTTGTATATAATTTTAAACATTTTACTATTTGGCATTAAACGCATTTAAGTCATCTTTTTTCTTAGCAATCATTTTAACCATCGATTTTTACTGTAGGGTGTATACGGACCCCAGCACTTTTTATATTTTTAATATCATTAAATATAATATATATGATAAAATTTGTGATTTTTTTCTTAAATATATAATATTGTAATTATAATTTGGTCTATGACTAATAACAAAATTTGTTAGAATTTAGAAATTGATGAGAAATTAGTAACGCGAATGCTACAGTGGGGTCCATACGCCTCCCAATTTTAAACCTCTAACTTTTAGAGTTTGGGCTATGAACTTTGTTTTTTTTTATAATTTTAAAACGTGCTATTGTAAACAAATATAAGTTATCATCAATGTAAATTATAAATTTTATTTAACACAATGTAAATGGGAATTTTTTATTTTTCTATATTACATAAAATAAATCTGTTAATAAACTATTTGTATCAATTTTATTGATCATATCGTGTTTTTAGGTCTAATTACATTTTTGGAAAGACTCATGAAAAAAATATTTTAAACTAAAAACTTATTTTTGGCTATTATTTACCATAGGGCGCGTTCAGACTCCGTTCGTTTTTTTGAAAAATTTTAAAAATTTTTAAATTTTTCTCTTTTGACATTGATTTTTTACAAAAGTCGCCAATTTTTGTAATTAGCATTTAAATAGTTTTTCTGAAAGAAGAGTTTTTAAAAAATTTTGAAAAAAATAAAAAAAATTCAAAAAATTTGGAATTTTTAAAATTTTTCAAAAAAATAAAATGAGTCTGAACGCTCCCATAACTAGATATTTTTTAGAGGAAAAAAAATAATTCATATCATTATCATACAATGCAAACATTTTATATACTTAATTAGGAAAAATTAAAAAAAATAACGAAAAAATAAGGTGGCAAATATTTAAGTTTGAATTTATATTGAGGCTTTTCAACATTGAAATTTACCATGTGCGGTCCATACGGACCCCATTAGGATTTCTAATTTCTATCCAAATTTTGTTATTAGACTTACTAAATTTTGATGAGTAATTTTGTTTATTATATTTTAAAAGAAAAATAACAAAATTTTGGCCAATAATATATGTTATATTTGAGGATATTCTATGTATAAAAACTGCTGGGGTCCTAAGATAAAAATCACAAAATTTTGGCCAATAATGCATGTTTTTGAGGATATTCAATGTATAAAAATTGCTGGGGTCCAGGACCCCAGAGTGATCGCGGGTTAAAAAGCTTTTACATATCAATAAATAATAACTAATTGGTACCCTTTTCCAAAAATTTTATTATAATGTTCGTGCATATAGTTTCATATCAAAAATTGTATGTATTGCATTAGAAGATTTATTAGAAAACTATATGTCATGCATATAAAAGGCTAAAAAATATTTTCCAAAAGGTCGTACACAAATCACCTTATAAATTAATATGTTTTAAAGCACAGATCACAAAGTTTTAAATTTCTGTTTGCTTGTTTTAAAGATAATTTTAACTATCAGTGCAAGTGAGTACCCATATTTTTTTGGGTGAGGAGCATTGAAATTGCTATGCAGCGACGTTCATAACCCTCAGGGTCAATAGGATTAAGCGCGTCTCTGCGCCAATACCATAATATCCATCGAAATGACGTCGCACTCCCCTCATAGCATGCAGGCTTTACAACTCTGGCAAAAGTCGAAGGCTAGTGTCATTCACCTGCTAAAACAATGCCCCCCTTGCCCTACATCTCTTGAAAGAGACGGCATACCCGTCAGGGCCAACGCGTACTTACTTAATGCCTGATCAACAAAAAAGAAAGGCAAATAATAAGCATATAAAACCTGAATGTACATGGTATGATTTAAATTGCCTATTAGACTATATGGTTGACTAATCTATAATGACATAAAACTAAATTTTAATATGCTAGTCATTTATTTAATAAAGACATTAGGGTTAAACTGTTGTGAACAAAATTGTGATATGTATTCAATGCCAACTAGTTTATATGTGGTTCTTAGGATATAAACGGCCTTATATAACTAAAAGTTAGCTTTGTAAAGACTTAAATGTTATTTGAGATACTAATATTTTATAAAACCGCGAATGGTAGGGTGACAAATTTGTAACGCGAATGCTACGGACCCCAATTATAAACTCCTACAACTTCAAAAGTTTTAAAGCTTCATTTTTTTTTATTTTGAAGAAAAATACGTGCTCTTTAATTATTATCAACTAATGGAAGTTATTATTAATAAATTTTGCAAATTTTAATTGACACAAAGTATAAAAAAATTGAAAATTCTATATTAGGGCACGTGCAAAGTGAGTATTCATTTCAGGCACGATTCTAGACCCCTTTTTGGGGGGGCAGTGCCCTCCCAAAAAGGTTCAAATGGTGTACATGTATATTTTTTGCCGTGACCGAAGGTCACGGCTAATTCTGCCGCTGAAGGTGGCAAAAAAAAATTTTCTGCCCCCCCCCCCCCCCACTAGTTTTTTTTGCCACCCTAAATTAAAAAAGCTAGAATCGGGCCTGATTCATTTTCGTAAAATTTTCAAAATTTTGAAAAAAAAATTTTGTAATAAAACCCAAATTTAGTTGCCAAATTTAATATATGCACATAAGGGCACGTGCAAAGTGAGTTTTTATTTTCGTAAAATTTTCAAATTTTGAAAATAAAATTTTTGTAATAAAACGCAAATTTTTAAAAAGTTGCCAAATTTAATATAAGCACATAAAATGCTTTTTCTAAAATAAAAAATTTTTGAAAAAATTTTTGAAAAAATTTTGAAAAAAAATAAATTTTTAAAATTTTCAGAATTTTTAAAATTTTACGAAAATAAAAACTCACTTTGCACGTGCCCTAAAATGCATTTGAAATAAAAAATTTAAAAAAAAAATAAATTTTTAAAATTTTTCAGAATTTTCAAAATTTTACGAAAATAAAAACTCACTTTGCACGTGCCCTTACATCAAATAAATTATGTCAATAAATTAAATTTATCAATATTATTGACTAAATCGTGTTTTAGGTCAGGTAGAACATTTTATGAAAAATTCGTAAAAAAGTATTACAAAATAAAAAATTATTTTTGGCTATTATTCACCTTAAAAACAAAATATTTTATGAAGGAAATAAAATAATTCCTATCTATACAATAAAAATATTTTATACACTTAATATGTAAAATTATTATGAAACCTAAAAAATGGGCTGCAATTTTTTCTTAAATTTCCATTGAGGCAATATCATGGCTTACATTAAAGTTGAGATGGTGGGGTCTATTTGGACCCCAATAGAATTTCTAATTTCTTAATTTTGTTTTTAGACTTAGACCAAATTTAAATTACTAGTTTTGTTTATTTCATATTTAAGGGCACGTATTTTCGTGAAATTTTCAAAATTTTGAAAAATTTTATTTTGTAATTGTTTAAGCAAAAAATAAAATTCTTAGTTATTGACACTTCCTGGAGCCATCTGGCCCAGGAAGCAGAGTATAGTTAAAAAAATAAATTAATCATAATAAAGTTTTCGTTTAATAAATTTTGACGTTTCCTGGAACTTGGCCCAGGAAGCGCCCTTGTAAAATTAAAGTGATTTTTTTTGTTTTTAAAAATAATTGATTTATGACCTTCATAGGAGGTCTCTTTTTCTTTTTCCTTTTTTTTTATTTTTCCAAGTATTTAGCTGCTTACTGCCCTATAAATAGGGCGTTAAAAAGCAAATTATTAATTATTAAATTTTTCTGTCTACATATTTTATACATCAAATAAATATATATTCCCACGTTTGAAATATCCTAAAGCTTGTTAGATAGTAATAAAACGCAAATTTTGAAAAAGGCAAATTTAATATATGCATATAAAATGCTATATCTGAAACAAAAAATTTAAAAAAAAAATTAAAATTTTTAGAATATTCAAAATTTTACAAAAAATAACACTGACTTTGCACGTGCCTTAAAAGTCACAAAATTTTGGCTAATAATATATGGTATTTTCAAAGATATTTAAAATTTAAAAAGTACTGGGGTTCGTAAGAACCCCAGAGTGCTAATCGCGGGTTAAATTACTTACAACAAAAAATCCATGTTTATTTATAAAATCCAGGTTTAATTAATAGACTATGCTAGATTACAAAAATTTATTTAAATAACACTTTTAAACACTAATTTAACTCTAAACTAGTCCAACACGAACTTATTGGTACATGGTATGGGCATGTTAAAATATTGTTGAGATTAAACATATATGCCGCTATTAAACCTCAGTATCATATTGTGTATCTTTTTATAATAGGATTGGTGTATTAAAAAAATTGATACCAATATAATCTCGATAGAAATATGGTTGGCTAATGCCTCTAATGGCTTTTAGAATTATCTAAAAGGTATAAATTTATTATTGTTATAATTTGTAAACAAGATTAATATAATTAAATTATAATAAATAATTACCAACAATTAAATAAATAGAAATAAAATTATTTAAAACAAACAATGTACTTTTAATTAATGGCGGAATAAAATTAATATATACATATAATTATACAAAAATACTAAGACACTTTTACTATTTATTTTTTTATATGGCGTATAGTCTACAACTGCGATCTCAAATGAATTTATTATAAGACATTTTTAAACTACAATAAACTTGATTTTGTTTTGCCACAAACATATGTTTTTTTTAGATTTTTGTTTTCGGGGTTTATGATTTTAAAATGAAATCGTCTAAGATTCCTTCTGTTCGTAAAGGTATATTGCCTCCTCCCTCAAATTTAACTTATAATGTCTGTAAATCTATTGGTGTTTCAAGTAATAATAATCACCCATCTTCTATGACTCCAAAAGCAAATGTGAGTACCACTGCAAATAGCTTTTGCTCAAACAATATTGTCATTGATAATTACCCTACAGTTTTTCTTGACCGACAAATCAGCCCAAAAGGCAAAACAATTGCAACTAATTTATTGAGAACTCCTGAAATTTTGAATAAAAATTTTCCAAAACAAATAAATAATAGTTTTAAAGCCTTACAACTTGCTAAATCTACCCACATCCCCAAAACCTTGCAATCTAAATCTACTAATATTTCTAAAAGTGCTGCATCATCAAATTCTTCACTTAGCTTTAATTCTAGATCATCCAAAATAAATAACCAAGAAAAAACCAATAGAAAATCTTTGCATCTTGAAGGCATCCATAAAAATGAAAAGATCTCTGAAAGTAAAAGTGCAAGTTTTGGAAACAATAATACAGGAATACTCAATAAATCCTGTACTACACCCAATAAAGGTTTTTCCAAGCCAGGCAATTTGGTTGTGAGGTCTATACAACAACTTAATACAAAAAATAGGTCATTTATAAAAAGTATTGATATTAACAATAAAGGAATTAATAATATTAAAAGTATTAATAATGATATCATTGTTAATAAAGGTGATAACAAAATCAAATACACATCTCCACATTTTCATATGATCAAAAATTACAATGAAGAATATACAAACAATGGGGCAGTGATTAATGTGATTAAAAATGATATTGTTATGGATGATTTTGAGAATATAAACATTGAAAAAGATATACAGGAGGTTCAGGAATTAATAAGAAAAATATCGGACTCTAAATTTGAAGATAATTCAATATCAAATACTGTTGATATTCATTGTAATGGTGCCCCAACTCCCAAATGGACTGAGAAAATTGATATTTCTATAAGAAATGACCAAACGTCCTCAGATAAAAATTCCGACAGCCTTGTCAGAGGGAATACAAGGTTTTTTATTTCAAAATAAATACATTTTGTTTTATCAATTTTTTTTATTAATAGGTTGCCTAATGTATCTGATTTGATTAAAACCTTATTTAGGCATAATTATGAAACATTTGATGAAAAAGATGACAAAATGTGTGATTTTGTGGTGCTTAAACTCAGTGACTATTTGGACACCTTAACTGAGTTAAATGAAATAAGGACAATGCTTGCATTACTTAAAACTGCTTTAGGTACATATATTTGAATTTATATTTTTTCTATTAAACATTTGAATGATGGTTTTTTTTAAATTATTTATATAGATGATTCCAATAACAGTGACCTTAATGGAAGTCTTAGGTTATGCCCCCTTAATTTAGAGGTAATTTTGATTATTAATATTTTATTTGTAAAATTTGCAATAGTGTCAATGATTTATTTTTTTTTGCATCAATAAATTAAGACACGTGATAACTGTCAAAAGGATTCAAAACTAACATTTAGACACCACTCAAGTTTTGTTAATGATAGATAATACAAATACATAATTAAAATAGTTGCTAATTCAAACAAATAATCTCATAACTTTTAATATGAAATTAGAAAAGTTTTTTATATGAAAAGAGCTGCAAAAAAAAACAATTGGATTCAAGGTTTCCCCCATACCTTTCCTGATATAGGGGCGCCATACCCGTTTTGGTCTTAGACTTTTTTAACCCTAGCAAAGCAATTAATATTGCGTTAGATTTACATGCACGCCGGCGAAGATTTTTAGCCTAGGCTCTCATTTTTAAACATATAAAGGGTTTTCGAATGAAAAAGCCTTTGCATCCAAAGTTGTGCCTGAATCTAATAAAAAATTTATTTTTGATTATATGTGTTATCAATTTTTCATTTTACAGCCCTCACGATCACTTAGCACCGAATCATTGCTCTCAAACTTAGCTGAAACAACGAATCTCTCATTATTTGATAGCGGATTGGAAGGAGAAAATGTACTATATACTTCCATATAATTATATATATATTTGTTTGATTAAAAAATCGTTTTGTAATCTGAAACTTCATGGTTATAACTTACAATATCAAATTACCTTATTATTTTGTTACATGTTTACCTTATGTATCAATTACAAATATTATATCGGGTTTTAAACTTTTAGTTCTTATATATAAAGGTGTGTTAATGCATTCATGTTTTACATGTTTAAAATCACTTTATTAAAAATAAATGTTTTGGAGCCTCCAAAATAAATGTAAAAGCCTATAAGGTTTTAATTTATATAAATGGCTTATTTGCTGTGTGGAAAATAAAATAAAATTTAACGGTCAATAAAAAATTAATTTTGTCCGTTTCCATGCAATAAGTCTAATAAAAAGTTTTTGAATTATGAAAAAATTCCTTTAGAATACGGCAAACAGGGCCTTTTAACGTTTATCCATTATGTTCAATATTTTTGTCCCCTTTTTTACAGGCCCTGGCGATTCTTTATCTCATATTATTTATACACAGATCAACAAATTTTTAAGAGCCATGCGCTAATTACGGGGATCAAACCTGCCATCTCAGGGATTTACTGTATTTTATACTCAAACTTAGTTAGTCAGCTATAAACCTAGAAAATTTTAGAAAAAATGCCAAAAAATCAAAATAAATTTAAAAACTAAAATAAATTGAAATTTTTATTTGCATATTTACAACAGCTAAACTGTTAAATTCAAACTTCAAATAAAATTTTTTCTAAAAACTGATTATTTATTGTGCATTATTAATGTTTGGAAAAATATTTTGTATTATCTAAAAGCCAATGTAAGAGCTTAATATATTAAAAAATTTTATTTTTTATTGTTTGAGATGATAAATATAAATTACCAGAGATTATATGAAAAGTAAATTCCAATTTTTTTTTCCTTTTAGGGTATTCATCTGTCAATTTGGTCAAAAAGGCCATTTGATATGGACGGATGTAAGGAGCCGAAGCCGGAAGAAACTAAGATGAACGAAATATATGTATGAGATAAGGCCATCGTGGGGATATATTCTTATATGTTTTCTTAAAATATACGGTTGTGTCATTCAAATTTGTTGACCTGTGTAATAAATAAAGAACTTAATTTAATATTTGCTTAATTTAGTTTTAAGTTATTTTATCAAATGTTGCTTATTTAATAGGAGGTTTTTAAAATCAATTTAGTTTTTTCTCAATTTTTAAGCTCAATTCAAATCATATCGATACCAACAATACCACGGACGTCGACAACGATAACAATGTTTCGACACCTTTATCACACGACCATGACTGTTCGTTTGATGCATGCACCCAAACCGATTCTGTAATTATATCATATTTTCATTTATGGTGCGGTTGCACTTGAGGCAATTTTTAAATTTATAAAAATATTCTTTAGAACAATACAGTTCTAGTGATACAACAAAATCACTTATTAAAAACGTGAATGAATCTGCTTTGAAACATACCATCCAATTTTTCGTTATTAAGTTTTATAGTCTTTGTTAGGGTTGTTTCAAACATAGTATAATGATTTCATATTAGTTTGCATTTGCAAAGCCAAATTCACTAGCTTTGTAAACATATTTTACCGTCTATTTGATTAATTTAATTAACAAGGCGCCAGCGTTAAAGATTTAATTAAAAAATTACACAATTCGACAACTGAGATAGTTCAGCTAATTTATGAGACTTAACCTACTATCTTATAGCATTTCAAATCCTTCAACCGTTTTTCCTGAAATTTTGTGATCCAACAAACATTGAAAGTATATGGGAAAATGTTTAAAAAACAAATGAGATACAAAACCAGAAATATTATTATAAAAATTATTTAAATGTTTATAATAACTAAACCGTTAAATGTATAATTTAATTTAAAAATCAAAATCAGTTGTTAAATTTGTTATCAAACGATGAAGGGTATTAATCCTACTTTCCATATTTTATTAATTTGAATCAATAAAATTTAGGTTGTTTATAATTTGCCTAAAAAACCAAATTCATTGTTAAGCCTGAAAAACTTGTCGGGCGGGAGTACTCCGTTTGAATCTACTAAACAGGTTCAACGTTGCTAACTTTAGATAAATTGAAGATTTAGCCAAATTTATTTTGCGACCTTGAGACTACCTCAAAAAAAATTTATAATGAAATTACCAGTGACTTTTATATTTTATCTCAAACAATGATAAAATTGAAAGCATATGCTTCGCACAGAATACTTGGCACCCAACCTAAATAGATCACGATATTATATTAGTTCAGAAATAGGAATATTATTTGAAGTTTGAATTTAACAGTACAGCTGTTTTACAAATATAAATAATTATTTGATGTTTTTTTACTTTGAAACTTTTTATTTTTTAACTATTTTTTCAAAAATTTTAAATGATAGTCAAGGCTTGATTAAAAAAAAATTTAAAAATCGTTTAAATGGCAGTTTTTCTAATGTAAGTTCACAAACTCTCACAAATTTGTCAAGTTGTGTATTAAGAAAAATCAAATATAAGTATTTTGATAGCTAAATTGCTATTAAGAATACTAGACTATATCAACATTTGATTAGATTTACTTTTTTAATTCTGTTTGTAGAATAACAAACTATGCTTCCTGACATATTTGTCATACCTAGCCCGGCCCGGGCCGGTTTTTATTTTAGCCCCGGCCCGAATTTTTAATTACGGCCGAATTTTATATTGCAAGCTACACATTTTTTACGCTAAAATCATTAATAAAATATAGAGTGTAGAAATTATATCTCTTATCATATAAAATTATCATTTTTAGTCCTGCTTAACAATAGTTAAATAATAATAAAACGAAATAAGATACAAATCGTTACCCTATTTTTTTTCAAATCTAACCTTGCCCGGCCTGCCAGTTATTTTGGCCCGGCTCGACCAGTTTTTCAGGCTATCTGGCACCCGACTGGGCCCGCTTACGAATCCCGATTTTGAATAGCAACATTTTAGACTAATATCATACTCACAAAAATAATTTATATATTATATAAATCTTGAGTTGATAGTTTTAGCCAAATAATTTAAAGTAAATTATCTGTTTCCGCACTCACCACGGGGAGGTAACTATCACGAGTGCGTTTTAGTCTTGTTTTCGGGCCCGCCCTTAAATCAACATTTTTGGAAAACAAGACTAAGGTCGAGATAACAGTTATTAATATAATTACAAGGGCCTCATAATAATACCTGTTATCCACCTGTAAAAATTTAAAAAGAATCAAGGTTACAACGTTTTTTTAATTCTAAGGCATCTATTACAATATTAAGTATTAATAAATATTTAAAAGTGGAACAAAGTTAATATGTAATATAATTAAATAACAAACAATCCTTTTTTTAAAAAAATACATCATTTTTCGTTTAATTTGAGTTTTTTAACTAATATTTTTTTTTTGTTTTTATTTAATTTTTTTTTCCTTTTTTTTTCATTCTTTTCTTATCTTTCTTATTTTTTTGGAACATAATAACACACACATCAATATAAATATAAATATTATAGACCATGTTAAAATAAAAATACTAAAACCAACAAATAATAACATGTAGGCGTTTTTTAGCGATACACATTTAGATGTATTGCATTAAGTTGCATTGGATCTGTTAATTTTTTGTAGTTTTATTTTAAACATGGCTGAAAGAGTATAGGGAAATAGCATATATGACAAATTATAATACATGTTGCATAAAATACATTTTTTTTCTTTTTTTATAGTTTTTTCTTTCTTTTTTTATAGTTTCGTTTTTTTTTCTTGTTTAAAGTTTTTTTTCCTTTTTTTCTCTTTTTTTTTATAGTTTTATTCCTTGTTTTCTCTTTTTTTCTCTTTTTACTGTTTTTTTTTCTTTTTCTGTTCAAATAACACAAATAAATAAAAATGATATATGCGATGTATATATGGTTGTTTTCGTAATTAGTGAGATCAAGTTTGAATTTGTTGACAAGGAAGAATCTATAGGATTGGGGATGGTTGAGTTGTAATAAAAGATTGTACAAATAAGATTAAAATCAATAAAAAGTGGGTAATTTAAAAAACTTTATCCTCAAAATATAAGTGCAAATTAATTATAAGCCTTTTAAAAAAACGAAAAAAAGCAAAGTGATGGTTAAATGCAAAAATTAAAAAATTATACAAATCTAAGTGGAAATTAGGGAAAAAAGGTAAAATTTATGATTTGAAACAAATTTGACAAAGAAAAATTATATATTTGATTGTTAAATATGCATAATTTGCTCTAAGGCAATTTACGTGGCCTATCGGCAACAATCGGCTTAATAGTTTTGACAAATTGCACAAATTTGCGTTTACAACGCTTATATATAAGAATGTTATCAATTACATTTTTTTTAAATACAAGTTATTTAGGCTCTAAAATTTTTGCTAAATACTAAGAGCCTGAATAATTGAAATTTGCGCAAGGTTGGCCAAACTGGGTAGACTTGGCCCGTTAGCCATTGGCCTTTAAACAAACTGTCTCACCTCGAACATTTTTTTTTAAATTTTAAACCGTGTAATCTACTAAAAATTGTCAGCCCCAATCATTTATCTTGTCCTTGACCCACCTTTTTTGCGACCGAGCTAAGAATAGAATATTATGTTATTCAAATATCGGAGCAATGTTTTCGTTCTATCAATTTCTTGGGTAACTTTAATTTGTCGAATTATTTTTAGCTTAGGCTTAATAGGTTATCGGCGTTTGTTAATTCTCATACCGGGGTAACCCACTAGAGTTAATATAGGCAAAATTTTACAGGTTTTTTATATGAATTTCGTATGCTTAATTTTAAGCAGAAAATATATAGGCTTCTTGGAAATTATTGGACTTATGGGGGTGAAAGACTTGCACGGGAAAAAAAATCGCAAAGATTACTTACTATATCCATGTCCTAAATAGGATGTACAATGTTAATAATCCAAGACATGAGAAATTGACCAATTTGATTTGATTCTGATTAGCAATTAAAGTTGAGACTCAAAAGCCCGTCCGGTTCGGTGACGGCCCGCCCGAAAAACGGGCTGGAGTGGGGCCGATCTGAAGGCCAAGCCGGGCTGATATATCTTATTTAGCCTTATTTTTTTATTATTGTAAGTATACTCAAAAGGATAAAATTATCACGCTAAAAGTATTTCTTCTACATGTATTTTATTCTATAATTATGCAATGAAATTTTCAAGCCGGGTCGATCCTAAAATATCAAATTTTGGGCTGGGAACCGATCTGCAAGTTCGGGTGGGCTGGGCCTATAAAATTTTGTCGGGCCAGTCGGTCCGGTTCTCTAATCAAAATTTGGATGTCGAAGTTTTATATTATAAAAATTTATCATTTCATTATTTTAAATAAAAAATTAAAGTTATATTTGATTTTAATATATAAAATTCTTATTTATAATTTTCCTTAAGGATTCATGAGGTTGCAAAATCAGCAGTAAATTAATTTTTTTATACAGAATTTGGGAACCCATGGCCAAGGGTTGAATTGAAAAACAATGTGAGATAAGGTTAGCATATGGATTATTTTTTATAATCACAATCCTCTAACAACCTTTTTTGAATTTTGTAGGCATGGATTTGTTAATTTGTCCTCTATATATTGTAAAAGGTCAATAATAAAAGTAGTTAAAATATAGGAGCTGGTTCCTTAGTTAAATTTTGACGAGAAGAATCTTTGTTATTGATATTTAGAAAATTTAATTATATTTTATTACTTTCTAAATATTTTTTTAATAATCATTCAGCCACCTTCAAGCTTCGATCCGACCCAAAAGGAAATACATAATTACGATTCATCTACTTATGAAATCAAGTTAATTTTATTACCTGTGTTGATTCTATCTTAAGACATTCCAATTAACACTACGTGATTATTTTCAGATAACCTTGAGTTTTAAAATACCCAAATTAGATTTGATTTAGAAATTAGTTACTTAACACTAACCTTTAAACAAAAATGTTCTTTTTTGTTCTAACAAAATATTTTGCAATTGAAAAGTTTTCAACCTATTTCTTTACCCCAAATGTAGCTTTTGAATTATTATTTGCACCTTGTTTTTAAATTTAATCATTTCGCATTTTGCGCCGAGACGTTAAATTTAATATTAACTATTTGTTTCTTAATGTTTACAGCAGGCTCAAATGTTAGTTAAAACTTTGGAGCCCTACGTTAACTATTGCTAATTTCATACTTTATACGTCATATTCTTAAATTTTTCTTTTTCTCTTTTGTACTTGCTGCCTCAAATATTTCAAGGTTTATGATTAGACATGTAAGTTTTAAATTATTTTTTACAATCTTTTTCTATATATACATACTTCGATACGTGCTCTTTTTGTGTCAATTGTATTTCAATTTAATTTTATTTATTGTAAATATGCTTTAAATTAGTTTTTGAGCTGCGAGCATGTTATGGCTTTTAAGTTAATTTATGGTTTTAAAATAATTTTTATAATTTTTTTTTAATTTATCAAAAACTTTTATTTAAGAAAATATAATTTTATTGCTGATTGGCAACTTTTTGACATGCGTTATATAAGTAATAATTTTAATTTTTTTTAAAAAGATTTTTTAATTTTGAACGCGCCCATGTATACATATTATTTTCATAAAATGTTATAGAAAAGGTACTACTCGACCCCATACATCAATTAACGATATATTTCCTGAGCCAACGTGACCTTTCGCCATTATTCCCCACTCTGGATCCCCAGTGAATATGTATCCACCGAGTGAAAATCTTCTTTCTCGATATAAAATCGCTTCTTTAGAATGCTTTTATAATTTTATGTGTCAGATAGAGTGCATAAATTACTTCCATTAATACCTTTTAAATATAACATAATATATTCCCTCCTAGTCAAATATATTATTATTTAAAAGTTTTTTTTTTGGTTTATATACAAATATAGGGCTGAGCATTTTCTTTGATCACATTCAAAGTCATATTATGAAATAACGAAAAAATTTCCTATCTCTTTCTATATTATGTCGAATTACAAAAATAAATAAAGTTAGCTTAAAAAATTAGTTTTTGTAAATAAAAGGTTTTTTTAAAACTAAAAAAGTTTTTTTCTTCACATTTGTATAAAAAAATTTATTTTTTTACCAAAAAACTTATTTTTTGAACATGCCCTTCTTTGGAATTTGTTCCCTAGCTGCCAGCTTCCATTGATATTTTTTAACTTTTTGTGTGTCATATTATGCTTAATTACGTATTAAAATAGAAAATTTATATATAAACAAATGCAAATGTTTGCTTATTTATTTGCCGACTTTCTTTGAATAAAATCTAACTTTATGTATTTTTTTTTGGAATAATTTATGTCATATTATTATTATTATTATCCTCATCATCATAATCATCATTTTAAATTCGGGGGAAAAGCTTTGCGATTTAATTTAATTGATATTAGGCCGAACGAGCTTGATTTACACTATTATCTGTTCTCTTTTTGTAATCTAAAACAATTATTATATTTCTATTAAGCTTTTTTCAAATTTTACTACCTATTTTGCCACGCTTTATTAGTGGAGTTCAAACGGGCCGTAATATTCAAACCCCCCTCGGCCAACATACTTTTTAATTTAATAAAAAAATATGGAAAATTTTATATTGCGAACTAAATTTTTTGCTTTGTATAGAAAAACCCTTGATTGTAATGTTTTAATTGAATGCGTGCTTTACAGCAACTCTAAGCAAAAATTCGCTGTTAAGGCTGCGGCTAGTGCAAAAAAAAGGTTTGTTAAAAATTTTTAAATTTTTTTGAAAAAATAATTAAATTTTTTATTAGGCATTTCCTAAAACGACCAAAAAACCTAAATTCTCATTTTTTAATATTAGCCGCTAAAATTTTTTTAATCTAGAAATATTTTTTTTACAATTTTGAAAGAAGTATTAGCCGCAGCCATTTCTACAGGGGGGGGGGGGGGGGGGGGGGTGGGGATTTTTGTTAATTTAGGGTAATGTAATTTTTTAAATATTTTATAAACATACTTTTGACTGTCTTATTTTAAAACTAGTAAAAAGCGATAATATAGCATTAAAATTGTAAATTCAAAATGAGGCAAATATAAAATAAAATAATTTGGCTTTTTTTACTAATGCAATAAAAAAAGTAAGTTGAGGATGAATAAAGGTTTAAGGGAAAAAATTAAAAGAGAAGGATAAAAGAGAAGAGAATGTGAATGGGTTGAGAATCAATTTTAACAAAGAATATTTTTTTCACAGTTTAAAATTAAATTTTTGTTAAGGGCAAGTGCAAAGTGATTTTTATTTTCGTTAAATTTTCAAAATTATAAAAATTTTATTTTAAATTAAAACTTTTTATTTCAGAAATAGCATTTGTGCATAAACAAAATTTGGCAACTTTATAAAAATTTGCCTTTTATTACAAAATTTTTTTTTCAAAATTTTAAAAATTTTTCGTATAAAAACTCACTTTGCACGTGCCCTTATCAGGGTTTTAAAATGCCATAAAAAAACTATTCTATTTCCCAGGCGATGTATTTAACAATCCCAGCCCCTAAGAAAAATCTTAAAATGAGCGTACACTCTAAAAAAATGAATATTTACATGTATTTCTGAATTGTGCGTTTTACAATGTTTTTATGGATATTTAAACCCTTCACAATGCATTTATAAAAACGATGTGCACACTAGGCTTGCTAACCCCAATCCAATAAATTACGTTTAATTTTTTTACTTTTTGTTTTTTTTGCTAGGTTATTTAAAACATTAAACTTAGTTAGTCAAAAATTTTAAAAAGTTTTTTGCTCTTTTTTTTATGCAATTTCAATTAATGCTTAGGTGTTTAGATTTCTTACTCACAGGAAAGTTTTTTGCTCTTTTTTTTATGCAATTTCAATTAATGCTTAGGTGTTTAGATTTCTTACTCACAGGGTCGCAGGCTAAGTTGGGTTAGAAGTTTAATTTATTAATATGGCCTTAATAAAAAAATTTCAATTTTTAATAATTTATAATGTATTATTTTAATGGACTCCAATATATTTTAGAGATTGGAGTATTTCTGCTCTAAAAAGTAAAATGGCGCATGAAACAAATCTTCATAATACAGCAATTATATCTTTAACCAAATCAATTATTTTACATATTTCATATATATGATGATGCTATATGACAATAAAATAATTTTAGAGGGTGATTGTTCCTGAACCAAGAAAAAGCACAGATATTGTACAGCACAGATATTGTACAAAAAGACGTTATTTTTATGAGATAGTTCCGAGTACCATTTTAGATTAAAAATTAATGTGCTAAAATTTTATGGTAACCGCTGGCTAAGGGTAAAATTACCTGAAAAAGTTGCCATTATAATATTTGGACAAGAGTTTTATTTTTTTTTATTTTGAATCTGTCGTCCTTTTATAAAAACTCCATATGTTATTTTTGTATCGATTGTGAAGTTTTGATCAGATTAAGCGCCCTTCAAAATTATAATGTCTGTGAATAAAGATTATTATGTAGCTAAAAAAGAACGAACTAAATGCGAAAAAATTGCAAGAGCCATATGGAATCCTGACAAAAGAGAATTCTTAGGGAGAACTGCTGCTTCTTGGGGTATTTAAATTTAGAATGAATATTTTTGGTAGCTTTATATTTACATTAGGCAGTAATTAGTCACTATATAAGCTTCAGAAATCTATTAATTTTCCTTTATTAAAATTGTTTTTTTTTAAGTAGTAGACAGACATTTTTACATAATGCCTTTGCATAAAACTGAAAAAAAGTAGAAACACTTAAATGTCTTGTTGTAAGATGGTAATTTAGCTTGAAACTTACTTTATATAAAATATATTTATGTTGGAGTTAGATGATTTAAAAATAATGTTGGGTTTTTAATTAAGCATTGATTTCTTTCTACCTGCATGTAATAATATTGTATCTAAATTTTTGTTTCTTAGTTTTGATATATAACTGGATTATTGACTCTTACATTTTATTTTTTTTTTCAAGTTAAACCTATATGATTTGATAATTTTATTATTACTTATTATTTTTTATAACAATTCAAAAGTTACATTTTTGACATTTTCTTTTTTTAGGAAAGGTGTGTAGCTACTTATGAATGCACATATCATTTTCAAAAAAAATTTCAAACTAAAATTTTAATTTTTTATTTAGTTTGTTAAAATCCTTTTTATCATCCAAATTATCATTTGAAATATATTAATGCTCATATTTTTACCCAAGTAACATTAAGACTTAGTTATTTGACTTTAAATTGTAATTAGGCTTATAACAAATAATTATTAAAATTGTTTCTACATGAAATGTTATAAATTTGATGAAATTATTTTTTAATAACTTATGTAAATTCTAATGAATAAAATATTAATGAGAAGGTTTTTTAGCTATACAGCAAACTATTTTATGATTCTTTACCATTGAAGGGAATTTTTTCAATTATGTGTTTTCAAAAAGATAATTTCTCATATCTTGCATTTTTAATTTGTGATTGGACTTAACATGATTTTGCTTGATATAAGGTTTATTTGAAATATGAAATATTTTTAATTAAAAGTTGCAAAAAATTTTACCTTGTTTTGCGTGACTTAACCTTTTTTAAAGATTTTACAGCAATTTATAAAATTAAAATATTTATTAAGGTTATATCATCTCATAATCTATATAATTATATTACAGTTTTTATCTATAATTACTGGCCTGTTTGCAGTGTATTTATGCTATATACCTTTTTTGACAATATGCTAACTTTTTAATGAATTTTGCTTTTTATTTTTGTAGGGCACAGTTATATTTCATTTAATTTTTCAAAAATTTATAAAAACCTTAAAAAAAATATTAATCCAATGTTAAAAATTTTGGTTAGAATTTTTTAAGAGTCTTGTTGATATGATTGCTATGTTTATATAGAACTAAATTTATCAAGAAAAAATATACTAGCAACTGCTCCAAGTGTTAGAAAATATTGTAAAAACAATGGTTAATAATTTTTGATTTAAAAACTCAATTTCTAAAAATTTTAAATTTTTAGAATTATTAAATTTTTAGTAAAACCCAATATAGTCTCAACCCTATATAGCAATATTATCTTATTTAAATAACACATTTTAGAAGTTCATGTTTTAGAGGGTAGTGTGGTGAGCTCACTGATTTTAAAAATATATAAAAGCAACTTTTGCAATTATATGGAAATTTTTAATTTTTGTTTTTGAATAAACAAGTCTGAAAATGTAATATTATTAAACTGCGAACAATTGAGTGTCAAAATAAATTTGAAGCCTCTCTATAGTTGACTTTGTTAGTTGAGTTTTAGTGTCTTACATTTTTTATAGTGTGACCAATAGCTAGTTTTTATTTTAAATTTAAAAATAAACAAAAAAATATTTATTTGTAGTCTACGAATTAGCATTCTTATATGCGGGCACCTTTTTCAATGTTACAATTTGAATATAAAAGTACTCGTTTTGGCCCTTTCTTCGGATAGGGTAGCTTTGTTTATTCTCATATTTCCAACTATCTTATCAATAATTTTTCCAAAACTAACAAAGTTAGGCTAAATGAAATATTTTACATTTTTTGGCTGCTACAAATAGGTGCCGTAGATTTTTTGACTACGTATTAATATTATTACCAAACCTTTTTTTACACCTGCACAATGATATGTTTTGTTTCGCCTTAGGTAATTTTACCTTGATTATATACTTGTTATTAAAAATGGAAGTTTCATGCTTTTTATTTTTTTAAATTGTTTATTATATATTTTTGATGGATAGTGACATCATCAAACAAACTTTTCCTTGCTACAATTAAATTTAATCTGAACGAGCCCTTCCCCCATTTTGGCTTAATATCAAAAGCTTCGCTTAAGAATATGTAAAAAAAATTTGTGTTTGCACTAATTTCTTTAGGTATTAGTTAAATTAATTTTCTACAATTATAATTATGTCGGTAGTGGAATTATATTTACTTCTAGAGCTGGTAATAGCCCAATTTTTGGCTAAACTTAAATTTTTATTTTATAAAATTTGACACACTAAAAAATCAACTATAAATAGATACAAAATTTAAGCCAAAAACCTTAAATTTAATAAATATTCTCTTAATTCCTTTATTTTTTCTAAATTTTGAAAAATAAAAAAAAGAATCTGACCCAAAAAGGGTTTTTTCCCCAGCTCTGGTTACTTTTAGCTGATCGCAAAACAAATATTTTGTTGTTATTTGCTTATGCCACCGAATATCAGCAAGCTTATCTATTATTTAGTATCCAATTCCAGTTTTAATTACTGAGCCATTCCCAATATCTATAAATTATGACACTTCCCCCTTCCTGTAATTTAGGTGTGTACAAAAAAAACTTTGAACTTTAGTTAGCTAAAATCTGATAAGACTTTTCCTTAGGTCTGCAAAAATCATTCAATGTTTGGCAAAGTTTATCATCAGCAAAATAAATTAGATCTTTTAATTTTTTTGGAAATTAAGGAAAACCACTGAGACTGGACCTATACTTACCAGAAAAAATGGCCAAATTTGAAAAAATTGGTTGGTTTTGCGATTTAGAGAAGCCTTAAGGAAAAAATTGAACGTTTTTAATTTTTTTTCTGACAGATGAGCTCAAAATTACCTCTTCGTTTAGCATATACAGAATAATGTGCACACCTTAACCTATATATGATACAATTTTTTACCGGTTTGAAAGAAAAATATTTTGTTAAGTTTGAATTTATTAGTTTTAATTTTAAACATTTTTTTCATAAATATTCATGTTTATAGCTGGCCTACAGAGTTCGACTAGAAAAAATTTTAAACGGGAGATCTCATAAATTAGCTTATATATTTGAAAAATTTGTCAAACTGTATAATTTATATTCAAGTTTTTTTTTCGAATTAATCTTTTACGACTCTTTCCTTTCTCCAAAGCTATTTACACCTTTGACCTTCATTTTACCTTTGATGCGATTCAAAGTGCAATTATTTGTATTTTTTATTTTATATCATAAACGCCTTTCTATTCATTTGTTTTTTTACGTTGTATTTTTTTTTAAGAAGTAGCACACACCTGTATTTGATTTTAATCAAAATTAAAAGTTTTTTACAAGTTTTGAGATTTTCAATTTTTTAGATACTTTTTCCTATGAAAATGTTAAGAGTAATAACAGCTAGGTGTATTTTTTTATCGTCTTTACTATTTGTCGAATTATAATTTTGAATTAAAATAATAGTATAGCTTTTTATTTAAACGAAGAATATTACTTTAAGTAGCCCTAACTTGACAAGTAGTATATTTTATATTAAAAAACTTGTAACCGCGGTAGGCATGTGGGGAATATGGTTATTTAAACCCTTTTTTAAGGTATAATATTTTTTAAATGACCAAGCAGCTAGAAATCTTCTTACTATATTAAGCACTTTGTAACCCAAATAAGGCCACGCACGTTTAGAATAGTTATGTTTTGCATGAAAGGCAAATTTCAGATATCCTTACTTAAATGAGAGAAGAAAAATATGGTCTATGTCGTTTTATATTTTCGACAAAACGCCGTTTTTAAATATACAACAAAACAAGTCTATAGAAGAAAAAAATTAAATTTTAAACTAACATATGTGATTTTTAATATAATTCGACAATATATAAAAAATGTGTTTTTTTGAAACATAATTCTAAACGTGCCCAAACAAAGAAGTTATGTTAAAACTAAATATTTTTATGGATATATATCTGCTCACAAGCACCCCTTTATCACTTTCCTAACCTCGGGTTAATTTTGATACATATCGCTAATTAATTTATTTATAAACTTATTTATTTGAAATATTTAATAAAATTATTATTTTTGTATAATTTTTGATAGTAATAATTTATCGATCGTAATATAGCACTTATATTTATATAAATAAATTCTCCCACACATTACTATAACGGTTACAATATAATAAATTGTCGTCGATAAAGAATAGTGTCACATACTCACTTTTACGTCCCACCTAAAAACCTTTTTGAAATAAAAAAAATAATTCCTTAAGGGCCTTTTTGTCATCCCCCTCACCCCCCTCTTATTGGCAACTTACCCCTCTCTTTAATTTCCCTCTTAAAATCCGTTGAAATTATAGAATTTTATCTTCATTATTTAATAGAATTTCTAATATATACCATAAATATACATGGCTGATATTTGTTTAAATTTTTAAATTCTATGGCATTTAAATGCATTACATTGCTAAAATGCTGAGCTTCCATTTGATAAATCATTAAGATATTATATGAAGAATAAAAGTTTATTTGAGATGGGCTCTCTGTTATATCAATGTTGGAAAATTTAAAAATGCTTGTATTCTTTCTCGCTAATGCTTATGGTTATAGCTGACCATGTAAAAATCTGCTTTAAAAGTCCCTTCTAGAGTTAGGCAAAAAAATTTGTGGCATAAGGGGTTCTCTCCAAACCTTTTTTCCAATTAGTTTTAGCACACCCGTCAGTGCTGCCTCGTCTGATGCTAGTGGGACTTGATATGGTCTCGCCCGATGGGTATGAGATTTAACGCACGCCGGCCTAGATTTCTAGTTCTAGGCTATTACATAAAAATGAACGGCTTTTTTTAGATTTGTTGGCTGCCACTCATTTCACTACTAACCAGGCGCAAACGCTGCTTTACTTTTAAACACATCACTAGGTTGTAAGTATGCATCTTACAACTAGGGCATGCTAAAACTCAGGAATCGGGGAGGAGTCCATAAACTCCGTATTTTCGGAGTTTCATTTTTTTTGGATTTTGCTAGTTAACATTAGCTTTTTGGAAATATTGAAATTTGTAGTTTTGTAGTCCAAACTCATTTTGTTTAATGAATGTTGTAAATAATTGAAAGAGCAGCTAATTATGTATTAGTTAAATGTTTAACTAATTTAAAAAAAACTCCGTTTATGGACGCCTTCCCGATTCCGGAGTCATGACATGCCCTACCTAACATTTTTTAAAAAAGATACGTTTATTTTATGACCTTGAGATTCCGCAAACTCGTAACTGGAGCATGTCAAAACTCCGGAGTCTGGAAGAAGTTCATAAATTCCGGAGTTTTTTATTAAAATTTGCTAGATAATATATGTAATTATTTTACATAATTAGTTGCTCTTTCATTTATTTACAAGTTTCATTAAACAAAAATAAGTGACTACAAAAATACAAATTCCAATATTTCCAATAAGCTAATGTTTACTAACAAATTCCAAAAAAATAAAACTCCGGAACTCCGGAGTTGATGAACTCCTTCCCGACTCCCGGAGTTTTGACATGCCTTAGTCGTAACGCAAATCATGCAGTGGTCTGAAGAGTGTTCGTCGTATGGGAAACAAATAAGTTTGATTAGGGCCGATGCTCTCATTTTTTTGAATTGTAAAGTTAGGAGGATGTTTTGAAATCTTTAACTGCATAGTTTAGGGTAAAGGATGCCTTGCCTCAAAGCATTAGGTTCACCGTAATTAAAGATAAATTTTAAAAGTTTGTAAAAACATGGAAGTATTTTATTCTTAACCCTCATTTGCCATATGATGAATTGAGGACCGGTTATTCCATAAGGGCAGCACAAGCAATGATTGGGGATGCCTGGCAATTTTTAGCAGATAACCGGGATTTATACAATATATTTGTTTTGGGCGCTTGGAAAAATAATGTTTAGGGACCCCGATAGGACAAGGACTTAGCCTAAATGAAGTTTTTGTTTGAATAAAAAGTTATTTCGTGTAAATTCAGTTGTAGATATGGACAGAATTTTTAAATATCTGTTAAATAACTCAGTAAAAATATGAAAGCGGCGAACTATGACCCCTTTACCATATGAGTCTAAAAAATGTGCGCTCAACTTTATTAGTCGTTATAGCGAAATTAAAAAATATTCAATTTATTATATTATTTGAGCTTTCAATTTATATTCAAAATTAAATTTTTTTCTTGTCTAAATTTGAGTGCTGGCTACATTTTCATGTAACCGAATAATTATTTTGTGCTATTTAGGATTATTTTTTATATATTTAGTTCTTGAATATTGTATTTATTTTTAATTTTCTATATAATCTACAGCTAAAATCCTATTTGCCTATCTACTCTTTTACGCCTTCCTCGCCGGCTTTTTCGCCATCATGATGTTCATATTCCTGCGGACGCTGCACCATTACAGGCCGCGATATACGCTGAAGGACAGTATTATCGGCACCAATCCAGGTATACGAAGAGACGCCTAAAATATAAATTTAAAATTTTATTTAGCAGTAAATGTACCCGACTAGGGATGTCAAAACTCCGGAATTCGGAAGGAGTCCATAAACTCCAGATTTTTTTTGGAATTTGCTAGTTAGTATATGTAAATATTACATAATGACCTGCTCTTTCATTTATTTACAACTTTCTTTAGACAAAATGAGTTTGGACCACAAAAATACAAATTCCAATATTTCTAATAGGCTAATGTTAACTAGCGAATTCCAAAAAAAAATAAAACTCTGAAACTCCGAGGTTTATGGACTCCTTCCCAATTCCGTAGAGTTATGTCCTAATCCTGACACAAGCGGATTGCCTTAGGATTTTGGCATCAGTCATGCGTAGAAATTTAAAACTAATATGATTTTTTTGTGCTTAAAAAAAATTTGTATTAAGATTAAACTAGGATTTTCAATGCTTTATCATTTTTATAACATTAAGAAATTGATTAACTTAGTTATAAAATAATTTTATAAATATTTAATTATTAATAAAAAAAGCTTATCTCGGCTCTAATATTAATTTTTCCTTAAATATCAGAAGAATTCAATATAACTTTGCCCAAAATAAGCTAATTCCCAGCGATTTGTACGAATAATTTTCTAACGAAATAAATGGTCCATTAATTATCAAAATTTTATTTTAATACCACAAAGACATATGTTTTGTCAATTTAATTTTTAAACTACTCCTTACTTGCTATGAAATCTTTAATATAAAATCTCAAACTAATTTTTATTTTCACTTCATTTAATTTTGTCAAATTTGCTAAAAGGTTTCTCTAAATATTCATTGTAACATATCAACATGAAATCTTTTTTTTATCTTTTACCCCTGATTCTCAGCTCATATTCCGAAGAAATTATAAGTAAATATAAGTTGTTTTTTGTGTCAGGATTCATTTTCATATAAAAAATGTTTTGAAGACAAGAAAATACATATTTTTTTTTTATTAAAATTTGCCTATAATAATTTTCCTATACTTGAAGATTAAAACTGCCTTTTCACGCTCCACAATATTCATTAAATGGCCGCAACTTATTATGTTAAAAAATGTTGAAAATAAATAGCTACCCGCCTTAGCCCTGTTTATTTGCCAAATAAAGAATTTTTCTATGCATTTTTTTAAACCCAACTTGTATTTGTAATTTTAATTGGCCGACAATTTTTTTTTGATTTTTTAAAAATAAAATTGGCCACTACTGGTAAATTATTATATATGTTATTATATTTTATTATGATTATAGCTATTAATTATAATAATCATTGTTATTACGGTAAATTTATGTAATAAGTTGCATTGATAATTCATTATTATTTATTCTATATAATTATTATTAATATTATGTTTACATTGAGAATTTATTTATTAGGATTAGGGTACAGACCTCACGTTGACGTTGAAAAAAACCTCATTTATTTCAATCCCAATAAACCGGCAACCTATTCACCTTACGTTGATGATTTAAACAAATACCTACAAGGTTGTTTTGTTTATCCTTAATATTTATTATTTTATTTTCAAAAAGTTTTGGTATATTTGTCTTTTTGTGAGATGTCTATGTAAGCTCTACATTATTCTCAAATGAGTTATAATTTATCACAATTTGCCACCTTTTAATAAATACATTATTTAAAGAGTTATATTTTTGTTTATTAACCTTTGCATACTTTTTTTTATGTCATGTTTAATTCGTCGATAAGTAGTTCATAGATTTTTATTTCAAAGTGATCAAAAAATTACTTGAAAGGTCGGTAAATTATAAAATTACTTACATAAAGTAGTACTTACATTATTTATAAAATTTAAAATCATTAATTATTAAAATTTAACACAACTTAAAGCTACTTTGAGAAATATAAAAAAATACAAAAAATATGTTTTTTTTACATTTTGTTGAATAACAAAAATAAAGTAAGGGTCTATTAAATCGACTTTAGAATACTAGCTTTGATAATTTCTTTTAATAGACTTTGCTTAAGATAAAATTTAGATAAAAATATTTACTTTAGACTTGCTTTATGTGCAGTGCAACATTATTTTTTATTTACAGATTTAAAAAAAATGCACAATAAAAATAAATATAAATTAGCATTTTTTGTAGAATATTATTAATATCTGCATTTTATATGTACTTATTGCTTAAAAATAACAGTGCTATTTGGCAAATTTTAGCTGTTCTTAAATTCTCCAATAATACAGGTCAACAAATATTAATGTCAGAAACGTGATTATTATGAAAACATAAAAGAGTGCATCCTTGTGATAGCCTAACCTCATATATGTTTTTCGTTTTTCTTAGTTTCTTCCGTCTTTGGCTCCTTAGATCCGTCTATAACGAAAAATGACCTTTTTTGACCAAATTGACAGATCTTAATATACCCTAAAAAGAAAAAATTTAAATATCTTTTTTGCATATAAAAATCCCTTGTATATATTTTATAATCAATAATAAAAAATAAATTTTAATAATATATCAAGCTCTTACATCGGCATTTTGATAATACAATATATTTTGCGTCCAAACTTAAATATGACACAATAATTGGTTTTTAATGAAAATATTATTTGAAGTTTAAATTTAACAGTTTAAATATTGTGTGAATATGCAAAAATAAAATTTCAAATTATTTTTGTTTTTGAATCTTTTTGGTTTTTTGACCTTTTGTTTCTAAAATTCTCAATGTTTATAACTGACTAACTAAGTTTGATTGGGAAAAACGGTGAACGGATTTGATATTCCCTAAGATGGCAGGTTTGATCTCTGTAATTAACTCATAAAAACTTTCAAAAAATTGTTGACCTGTGTAATTACGAATTGCCTCATAATTACTTAAGAGGTATTCAATGTCGCCTATTTATAGATTTTATTGTTTTCATCTTTTTTCCAAAAACTGCTTTTTTAACACGGTGCTGATACGTTATTTTCAAATGCATTTGCATAGCCATAAATCATCTGTTTTTAATTTTTTTGATGAGATAAAAGTAATAAGCCAAACCTACATTCAATATTTATATGTTTTGTCTTACATAATAGTTTACGAGACAAACGATAACACCAGGGGCGAAGATTTTTTGAACTGCGACGATCAAGTTAAATCGAACAAGGATCAGGTATGTCGAGTCGACCTCAAAAAAGTGAGCCAAGGTTGTGATCGCTCCTCCGATTTCGGTTATAAAACCGGTACACCTTGCGTGTTACTCAAGCTAAATAAGGTATATTTATAATTTAGGGCGCGTTCAAACTCATTTATTTATCCCGAAAATATAAAAAAATTCTTGTCACACAAAGCATATACAAAAATGGCAATATATTAATTTCAATAGACAACAAAAAAACAACATAAACGATTTTTACAGGGTATTGTAGAGAATTTTCTTACGACACAGGTCAACAATTTTTTGAGAGTTATGAGTTAATAACTACAGAGATCAAACCTGCCATCTTAGGGAATATCAAATCCGTTTACCGTTTTTCCTAATCAAACTTAGTTAGTCAGTTATAAACATTACAAATTTTAGAAAAAAGGGTAAAAAAACCCAAAAAGATTCAAAAACAAAAATAAATTGAAATTTTATTTTTGCATATTTACAATAGGTAAACTGCTAAATTTAAACTTCAAATAATATTTTCATTAAAAACAGATAATATATCGTGTCGTATTTAAGTTTGGACGCGAAATATTTTGTATTATCTAAATGCCGATGTAAGAGCTTGATATATAAATAAATTTTTTTTTCAATTATTTGTGATCAAAAATTTAAGTTACAAGGGATTT
Source organism: Acutogordius australiensis (assembly GCA_030555515.1). Classification (NCBI taxonomy): domain Eukaryota; kingdom Metazoa; phylum Nematomorpha; class Gordioida; order Gordea; family Gordiidae; genus Acutogordius; species Acutogordius australiensis. The sequence goes on along the minus strand of JAUIRJ010000032.1, from coordinate 45,884 downwards.
TAATATGCAAAAAAGATTTTTAAATTTTTTCTTAATAGGGTATATGTAGATCTGTCAATTTGGTCAAAAAAGACCATTTTTCGTTATAGACAGATCTAAGGAGCCAAAGACGGAAGAAACTAAGAAAAACGAAAAACACATATGAGATTAGGCCATCATGGGGATGCATTCTTTTGTGTTTTCATAATAATCTCGTTTCTGACTTAAATATTTGTTGACCTGTGTAACAATCCCGGGTTTAGTTTTCCCCCCAATGCCTCTAATTTTTTTTTATACTGCGTTCAAAGTTTAGAAAACATAAAATCTTAAACTATTAATTTTTCAAAAATTCTATTGGCATATTTAGATTCCTTATGAAAAACATATCTAAAAAAGGTTATTACTTAAAAATATTAGCAATTTAGTATCAAGTTATTTGCGATTAAAAACCGGATTTTATAACAAAAACTACAAATTTTACAAAAACATAAAAAAATTAAAATTTGATATTATAAAAAATTCAAACGCCTTACGTTATTAATGAATGTTTTTTTTAATCTAAATATACCTTTAAACCTTACTTGCACCTATTAATTTTATAATATAAAAGCCCAAAATACCCCAAAAATAGGAATATCTTATTTTTGACATCGAATAACTAAAAATTTAAGGCATTGGCTAAAATCCTGATTTCATATTTTTAATCAGCACCAAAATTATGACCAAAAATGATAGTTGTCCTAAATGTTGCTCAAGGTCGTCCAAATTTTTCCAGTGTTATTAGCAAAATACTTTTAAAAGATTTTAAAAAAATTATTAAAAAGAGATAATTTTTTTACATGTTTTATAAAAATAAGTTATAATTTAGCATTATCATCATTAAAATTTTACATTTATTTATTCTATATTTTGTATGTTATTGTGGTTTATTTCTTACCACTTATTTTTATATTAATTATAATATTTTTTATTTTATTGTTTTTACACTGTTAATTTTAAACATGTAAACTAATTAAATTAAATTAAATCAAAGCTAATATTGTTAACTAGTTTGTTTTTTTTGGTTGCTTTAAACATTAATAATTTATAAACACTATGTACCACAATTGTCATACAGAAACTAAAATTGACAAAAAATTATTAATATAGATTTTATATATAAAATTCTGCCTAACAAACTTAATATTATTTTTATTTTATTCTTGTGGGGGCGCCAAACATTTTGTATAAAACAAATTTGGATCGTGGAGCTTAAGCTTAAAAATTTGTTTTATTATACTTTTTCAGAGTAATAGGGCCAAGGTCTGGGGTAAAATGAACGAAAAAACAAATAAGATAAGGTTATTTTATAACCTCAAAACTTCACCAAATTTTAATATATTATTGTAGACCTGTGATATTAAATATTTATTAGATATATGGGTGGCAACCTGTCCCATACAAAGCTAAAGATGTTCCCAATTCTATAGTGGATGCTTACGATAGTCGAAGTGTGGCTATTAGATGCTTCGGAGAAGTTTTATATAACTTATATATTCTTATTTGACCAAATGTCTTTTCATTGATATTTTACATTTTTATATGCTTAGGATAAATAAATTTCATCACTTAGCTGATTTGAATCTATATTTAACTTTAAATATATTTGAGTTCCTATCTTTTACTGTTTAGTATTTTTTATTTTACGGAAAAATAGATAATACATTATTATTTTTTTAATTTTTTTATCTCTAAAATATATCATATTGTTATTTTTATTTTTTGGAGCTTTATTTTATAGGTTACTGAAATATAAAAAAATTATTTTTGATTTTTTTTTCTAATCTTATTTATCTCTAAAATATTACAGTCAGCCGCCGATCGTGAAAATATCGGTGAGATTCAGTACTTCCCCAAAGATGGCATTCCCGCAAATTACTTCCCCTACCTTAACCAACGGGGTTACCAAACACCTTTCGTCATGGTCAAATTCACAAACCCTCAACGCGGGGTCCTCATTAACGTCATTTGTAAAGGTTAAACCTGCAAAATATTTGTTTTTTTAAAGATTGATTTTCATGTTTACGACGTGAGATGTACTTATTTTGTTTGAGAAACTTACTACGTAATGGCTTTGTTTTAGTGCAGTTTTATTTTTTACATAAAAATCCCTGAACTTATATTTATCATCTTAAATAATGAGAAATAAATTTTATTACAAGCTCTTATTTCAGCATTTAGATAATACAAAATATATCGCGTCCAAATTTATATACGTCACAATATATTATCAGTTTTTTATAAAAATATTATTTGAAGTTTAAATTTAATTTTAGCTGTTTTGATCTGCAAAAAAAAATTTCAATTAATTTATATTTTAAAATCTTTTTTGTTTTTTTGACATTTTCTAAAATTTTCAATATTTATAGTAGATTAACTACGTTTGATTAGAAAATATTGTAAACGGATTTGAAAATCCTTAAGATGGCTAAGGCATGTCAAAACTCCGGGAGTCGGGAAGGAGTCCATCAATTGAGTTCCGGAGTTTTATTTTTTTGTAATTTGCTAGTAAATATTAGCTTATTGGAAATATTGAAATTTGTCATTTTGTAGTCACAACTCATTTCTATTATATGAAAGTTGTAAATAAATAAAAGAGCAGCTAATTATGTTATAATTACATATATTAACTAGCAAATTTTAACAAAAAACTCCGGAGTATGAACTTCTTCCAGACTCCGGAGTTTTGACATGTTCTAAAGATGGCAGGTTTAATCTCTGTAGTTAACTCATAACTCTCAAAAATTTGTTGAATCGTGTATTAAATTTTTTGTTCTGTTATAAAACATGTAATTTTTGTTTAAAAAAAATATATTATTTTGTATTTTGTTACAACAAATACATATAATTTTGTATCTTTCCTTTAATAGCTTTTGCCGCAAACATTCAACACGATAAACCTAACGAGGAGGTTAAACTCCGGGGAGCCGTTCACTTTGAATTACTTTTGGATTAAAAATGGAATAAATACAAAACATTTTTTAACACCTGAAGAGATGATTTTTTTCGGATATACATCTCACTCACGTGATAATTGCGCAATCCTTTCGTTTGCCTCTATTTTAATTGCTTAAATAAAATTAAAAAATTAAACTCCTTTTTTAATTATTTTAAATTAAAGTTGAAAGAATTAATCATCAATTTGTGTTTACAGTTAAATTTTACTGATTTTTGAATTAGGTTTTGATTTTTACAAATTAAAATTCCTGTTAAATAACACTTTTTTTAAATGATTATATTTTATTTTTCGGCATCGCATACTTGAAAACATAATAATTTAAAATACTGTGGCCGTTATTCCATTTTTTAAATGTATATATTTTTTATATTTATAGCTTTAAATTACGGCGCTACCCACTTTCATTACATTTAAAATGATGTCCCGTTATTTATTTGTTTAAGAGATTTCGTTATATGTTCATTAAGCGATTATTAAAATTAGTGTCACTTCAAAATTTTATTGAGCTCCAAGGAGCAAAATAATACAATAATTTATTTTGCGCTTTTCATCGCAAATGTATATTGCCGTGTGTTAATTATAAATTTGGAGACGGTTGAAAAGAAGCATTTTTTTGAGACCCGTTATTTTTGAAGTTATTTGATTATGATGATACGTTAAGAACTGTTAAATGTTAGATTCAATATTTTTATTTCATTAGGTCATTTGCAGCTATCATAACCAGTTTTTATTAGAATTGTATGACAGAAAACCCAAACTATTATATTAAGATAAAAATCAAATCTCATAATAATTATCACACTCCTATTTATTTTTATTTAATTATGGTTATGCGTGAACATTTTTATTTCATTTTTTAAAATTACTTTTAGGTTTTTTTAGTATATCCTTTATACTGTAAGAAGTTTTGACCGTTTTTACGCCTAAATTGTGATTTAATTATTTTAATTAATATTGATTTATATCTTTTCGTTAGCGTCTACAACAATATCATATGGGTAACGTATAAAGAGATATCATAATTTTTATGTATTTTTACCCAGCAAAATTTTTGTTTTCAACGTTTTAGCTATCAAAAAGCACGAAACATTTGAGCTGAGAAATACATTTTTCGGATATTTTTTTGCCCTTTAAAATTAAAACTTTCTCTAAAGAAACCTTAAGTTTCTCTATTTCGCTAATCATGACTTATTTATTTTTTCAAAATATTTTTTTCTTTTGGCAAAATATAATTTTGGACGCTATAATACAACACATGTATTGAATTTGCCCCTATTTTTAATGATATATTTTTAACCTCTTCTTTATATCCAAGCTTAACGTCGTTCCACATGTAAATTAATATGGCGGATTTTATGAATAATGAAAAAATACCAATAAACATCTTAGAGAACTCGACATATATTATAATAAAATTCCAGTCACAAATTTTTTAAATAACCATTTACATGTATATTTTAACAATTTTTTACTTTACGAAATGATGTTTTAATAAAGAAATTGTCTTATAGCCTTTGTTATATATGAATTAGAGATCAAAGTTGGGACACGACCGGTCTCCCGAAACGGGTTGGGCCAATATTTAAAACGGGCCGGGCCGAAGATTTAAATCTTATATTGCCCTATTTTTTAACCCTTTTTATCAACATGATAAATTTATTATCAATGAAGAGTTTTTTTTTTACTCTTTGAATTTTATTAATTATTTCAAAACTAATTTTCGCTTTGTTAGGCTTTTTAATTCGGAGTGGGCCAAAACGCAGCCTGGCCGGAGCTAAATTGAAAAGTAGGCCTGGTTTAAATTTTGACATAAAAATATTAACCCCGCCCGGACAACAAAATGGTGACATTAAGCATCATTGGCAACTTTAATTTTTGAACAAGTTTTTGGTGCTGGTACGAATATAAAATTAAAAATTAGCCAATGCCTCGGACTTTTCAATATTTGGTGTCAAAAATGATTTTCTCAGGATATATTGGGCCTTTCTTATACACTACAAAAATCATGTTAGGCATTATAAAACGACTACATGATGCCATTTTTCAAATTTATTTTGAAATTTCTTACAAGCCCTGCTAATTTAAATAATGTAAAAACCGATATCGTATGTGAGCTTGGGCGCGAAATATACTGTATTTAAATGCTGGTGTAAGAGCTTGATTTACTAAAATTTTTAATTCTCCTTATTTTATTTGAGGTGATAAGTGTTAAAGAGGGATTACAGACTACATTTATTTTCGCGAAAATTATATAATTTTGGGAATTAATTTGACTTTTTTAAAAACTTTCATTTCTTAAAACGTATATATAAGCGCACGTGCAAGGTAGGTTTTTATTTTCGTAAATTGTTAAAATTCTGAAATTTTTAAAAATTTATTTTTTTCAAATTTTTTTAAAAAAAATTTTATTTCAGAAAAAGCATTTTATTGCATAAATTAAATTTGGCAACTTTTAAAATATTTGCGTTTTATTTCAAAATAAAATTTTTCAAAATTTTGAAATTTTAAAATAAAAACTCACTTTGCACGTGCCCTTATAAAAAAGATTGGCGATTTTTTTTTAAAAATGCGTTTAGTGTCAAAAATTAAACTTATACAATTTTGTTTAGAATTTCTACAATTTTAAATTTTTCTAAAAACTAAAACTACTTTAAGAGCTCCCTTTAGAAGCCTTACATTATTCCTCAGGTCATATCATAATACAACAAAAATGTTAAATCAGAAAATGATCACGTTCGCTATCTCTTGTACATCTCTTGGCAGCCAGTACAACGTAAATTCCATTCCATACATTTAAATTGTCGCAATTTGACTGAAGAAAACTGAGCAGCCATCTTTCCGGCCCCTTTTCGGCCCGAGTGAGGGCCACAATAAAAACCATTTTATTTCTCATATAAATAACAGATAGGATAAAATATTATTGATTTTTTTGATAATATCCTTATATATAAAACTACCCAACAACCAAACCTTGTGCTAGATGTAGGAAAAGTCTCTTACAAAACGCCATTGATAATTTCCCCATCCTTAGCAGTCCGGATTCGATAACTTAAATTATTACTAATATATATAAAACGGTTGTTTTTCCCAGATTTATTTTTTTTTCTCATCTCACAAAAATCAAAAGAAAAGTTGGATTAAACTTTAGTGAACGGACATTTACCATGTTCATTTAAAAAAAACATCTCCAAGTGACAATTAACTTGGTATTTATTTCTTCTTAGTTTCGTCTTACCCCTGGATTTTACATAATCAAAATACATAAGTTGAGAAACAAAACCAGATACATTTTTTTATGGTAAATAAAACACTGTGTATCACGAAAAATTTTGGATTCGATTTACAAAAAATTAATTAGTAATTATATATACATGTTAATCAGTGAATCGCTAACCCAAATTTTTTAACAGATTCCACGTATAAAATAGTAATAAAATGTTTTTAACGTATTGACAATTCATAAAATTTTGTTATCTATAAAATTTGATTTAGCAATCAGAGCCCTTTTGTAACCATTCCCTTTAAAGACGCATCAACGAATTGTATCACTCAAAGGGGAGCGGCGTTGACGCGATATGGGAGATCCGTGATTACGGACGGGATAACAATTCACTTGTAATTAACGGATTTTAGCATCATCAGATTAAATATCCTTTTAAGCGTCGCTTATTATTACTTTCATTAATATACAATTTCTGTATTTGTTGTACAGAAATTAAAATGGAACTTAGCCCTTTTCCAATAATAATAATAATATCCTAAATATGTCACATCAATTACATGCCTAACTGAACAATTATTGTTTTTTGAATAAAGGGTGGGGAGAGAGGCTAAAGTTGAGCCCTAATTTAAGAATAACACGCAACTTTCTAATCCGACGCGCTTCCTAAAGAATCGATTTGATACACTCTTAAATATTTATATAAATTTCCTTGCACAAAGATATGCGAAATAGACATACAAACAATATTTCACTATTATAATTAAATTTACATTATTATATATCGGACTAATATATCAAAAATACGTTTACACACTCCAATCATACCTTAGATTTAGCTCTTTAAACAGTAATTTAATCGCATATAATTAGCCCTATTATTTGTAATATTCAAAGAGCCGTACCCATTAGATCGGTGAGTATATGAAGTTGGAAGCTTTTCATATTTTTAGAAAAAACCAATCCCTTGGAAAAAGTCTTTATAATTCTTACGTTGTCAAAACAAATGTGAGCTTTTTCCTACCATACGGGCTTAGATATTTGTAATTTAATTTGTCAAATAGGTTGACAAAAAGAGTATTTGACCATATATGTATAATACACACATATATATATGTATGTATCATCAAAAATATCTTATTAATTTATTATGTGTCGCATAGGCCCATTATTAAATCTGTACTAGAGGATGCCACAGGCATACACAAATCTGTGCGATCGAAAGATTAGTTCTTAGATAATTATATTTGGGCATGGACGCTTCAGCACTCTCCCGACTGCGTTCAAGCATGCATAAATCAATAATATTTATTTATATATATGTATCTCTTTAAAAATTATATATATCCAATTCCAGTGTTTGGATTTGTGCTGCTCTTAACCCACCACATTCCTTATGTGACACCCCTTGTGGTAGAAAGAAGTGGAAATTCTTATTTATGAAATTCTTTCAATTGGGAAATGTTATCAATTTATAATAAAAATCTTTAACGATGCCCCAAAATCATTCATATGGATATTTTAAATATTCAAAATGTAAAATCATTTGACATTCTTTATCACAAATATATTTCAAGTAAATTCGTTCAGCGTTAGGTCAAATAAAATCCTTTCCATTTGCATTTTTACAAACATATGCATATTTTTTAAACGTTCCACTAATTTTAATCTGCAATAATTTCTTTTATACCTTATCATTTACCTGTCCCATTGAACCATATTCACTAAAATCGGCAGCTCTCGTTCAAAATAACGAGGCGTAGATTTTATGATCAAAAGATATATATTGGACGGAGAATTGATAAGGGCTAAAGGAAACTGATCAAAATCTACAATGACAGCCTATATAACGAAATAATTTTACTACCCAAAATCAATCTGATAACGGACTCTATCCGGGGCAACATATCCCCCAGGCAATTCTACAATCGTTTCTACAGCTTTATGTTTATTTGGCTATTAGGATAAATTTTGTTTTATTAAAATATAATTACTAACCTAACCTAAACTTAATTTATTTTGATTTAAACTAAACCAACTCTAACTTGATCATAAATCAATCGAAAACTTACATACCAGATGGATATATGTATTACAAATTAAAAACGCAAGCTATATGCATTCTCTCATCCGCCAAGACTTTGCCTCCTTTAACCCCAGCGGGACCTTTAAATTACCCGCACTGTTAAATGAGATTTTGAGAAGGCTTAAGTTACTAGCCTAACATTTTCCGATCGTCATGGAATCTCACGAAAATTTGACAAATCCTTCGCATTTGAGCAAAAATTTTAACTTCACAGGAATTAACTAACCACCTGTACTTAAATTCATTTATTCGAGGCAATCTTACAATCGCCTAAAAGTGTTAGAGGCATGTAAACTTGCAGAGCCTTTTTAAAAAATATTATCCACTTAAAAAAATTTGTCTCACATGACATAAAATGAATGTATAAGGAAAACTTTTGATGTTGAAGGTAATTGCATTAATAAGAATATTTATATAGTATCTACCACAACAAAATTATAAACAATTAGTTTATATTCAAGCCTTCAATATCATTTCAAAAAAGGTTTATGTCGCGAACACAAGTACCGTTAAAACCAACTTTAAACTAACCGATGTAATATATAGTTGATAGCAAAGACTGGTGAGCCGCTATCGGCATCTCTCAAGATTGCAAATGGTCATAAAATATTACAATTGTATTTTTATTTTGGTTATATTGCTAACTATAATAACCCAATAAATTAAGAAGTTTGTCAAAAATGATAAGAAATGTATTGTATTTTGAGCCCTAATGATTTAACCTAAAATACGAAATCACATATAAAAATAAATTTAGGATTGGAATGGTATTATAACTTTGTAAATTTAGGCAGGAGTTATAACAAAATGTTGGTTTATCACAGATTAATACATATTTTAGAAATGAAAATGTAAAGTTTACTAGTGTCCTGGTTTTAAAAATCTGTTTATTTTTCGCAATCAGGTCATAGCTAAATTACTTTAGTAATAGTAGCGAAATGTAATAAATTCTTTTCGGAGTTTACAACTTGGTAACTTGTAATGCTTTTTTTTAATTAAAAAATGGGCAACTTTAACAATGTAATAACCTTAATTTTCCTCGATTAGAGCCGGCGAAAAAAACGTATATAAATATATAGCTTGTAAAACTTTAACAAACTTTAATTTGGAGTTTGGCCAAATATGCGGCCAACTTAATAGAATAAGAATTATATAACAAAAACACAAAATTTTAGGCCCAAATTACTTATTATTTAAATAAAAACAATGAGTTTAAGGTTTCCCCCATACCTTTTCCCTATTTGGGGCGTCATACCCATTAGGGCTTTGACTCTTTTCCCCCGAGCAAAGCAATTAATATTGCCGACAGATTAAATAGTATCACGTAGGCGGGTGACCTAGGTCTTTAGCCGCGCTTACTTTAGGCATATGGCAGGGCCTGCTGCCAAAGCAGGCCATTCAGCAGCTTCATATTGGTTGCGCATGTATACTATTTATCCAAATGAAAAAGCTTCCTGTACACGGACTCGAACTCGCAACCTCCTCTGCGTCTAAGATAAGAAGGTTTGCCTTTGAGCTATCTTAAAAACACTTTAAAATTCAGAAAGTGACTTTAACTTGCGGCTTGGTATTACCATTAAGCCATGAGAACGATCAAAATATTTTCTGACCCTAATAACTTTCTTTACAGGATATCCCAAAAAAAAATACTCTTGCTTTGATGATTAATTCTTTTCCATTTCCCCACAGTTTCGACCGGTAGTCAATCACCAATAGCTTTAATTATTTAAAAAGTATAAAACTTTACAAATTGAGTTTAAAGAATTTTTTTATAAGAAAAACTTTAATCAGATGTATTTAAACAAAATTCCCCCTGTAAAAAGAGACAAAACGGGGTTAACTGCCCCCTGACCGGTGCCGCCACTCGAAAGCGGGTCTTGGTGAAATATAAAGCGACCGTGCGGGCCGGGTATGAATTTGCAAAAAATAAGAATGTCGAATTGGGCAGGGCCGAAGTTTTTAAATTTTATGCCCTAACAAGCATTAGAACTAAAAATGATATATTGATTATTATCACACGATAAAATACATTCTTTATTGATTAAAGAACAAAAATTTATAGCTGTTATTTTCGAAGTGCCGGGCCTAAAATTGTAGAATCAATCGTTTGTTGAAATATTACGGCCCGCTTTGAACTGAAATTTGAACATTTGTAATTTTGCGTTTTTGTAATATTTTTTTCCTTGTCTTCTTCCTCGTTCTATACTTATTTAAAAGATATTCATTTTCCACAATTTAAATATTTTTACTTTAAATCTTTACATTTTACTATTTTAAATTTCTCCTATTTTGACCATTTTATTCTTGCCTTTATTATTTTTCTAATTGTGATATCAAAATTGTCTATTTGATAGAAAAAAATTCTAATTTAGGAATGTTGATTTTTACATGAATACTTGGCAAAGATTAAAAAAATATAAAAGGAATGTAAAAGGAAATTTATGAAAAATATCCAGATTTAATATACCAAGCCTCCACTAACACAGGACAACAATTTTTTGAGAGTCAGTTAACCACAGAGATTAAACCTGCCATCTTAGGGAATATCAAATATGTTTACCGTTTTCCCAATATCAAACTTGGTAAATCAATCAACTATGGAAATCTAAGAAAAAAAAAGTCACAAAAACAAAGATTCAAAAACAAAAATAAATTGAAATGCATATTCACAATAATTAAGTTAAATTCAAACATCAAATAATATTTTTATTAAAACCGATATAATATTGTGTCGTATTTAAATTTAGACGCAAAATATTTTGTATTATGTAAATGCCGATGTAAGAGATTGATATATTAATAAAGTTTCTTCATTATTTGTGAATGTGATTATAAATATAAGTTGGGATGTTTATACGAAAAAAAGATTTTTAAAATTTTTTCTTAGGCTATATTAAGATCTGTCAATTTGGTCAAAAAAGTTTATTTTTTGTTATAGACGGATCTATGGATCCAAAGTCGGAAGAAATTAAAACAAAAAATATATATGAGATTAGGCCATAATGGGGATGCATTCTTTTGTGTTTTAATACACGTTTCTGACATCGATCTTTGTTGACATGTGTAATAATTGATCGTGTAATTTGCCCGGCTTTGCGTTGGCCTCCTAGATACAAGGTTTCTATTGACTTCCCTGAAGATTCAATGAATCTGATTTATAAATCTTTGTAAGGACCAGCCCGGGCCTACGATTTCATCCGAAATTTTCTACTGCTAAAGTCGTAAAACATTATTGAGTTTGTAAATTAAATTTGACTTCGACGAGTTTTTTAAGCACTAGGTAATTACCCAGATTCATTTATATCCATAATCGTTTACCGTTGTATTTCAAATCACGTCTAATGTTGGCCGCTTAGACTCAAATATTAATACATAATTTTCTATTTCAAAGTAACCGGAATGCTCCGCGACGCTAAGCGCTTCTCCGGCTAGCCTCAACTCTTGTCTGCATTCAGTTCGATGGTCGCAGGAGCATATTTAACTCTACTCTTTCATAAGAAAGAGCACGTGCAATGTTTTATTTTCGTAAAATTTCAAAAATTTTGAAAAATATTTGTAATAAAAGGTAAATCTTGAAAAGTTGCCAAATTTAAAGCACATAAAATGCGTTTTATTACATAAAAAATTTTAAAAAAAAATTGAATAATAAAATTTGAAATTTTTTAAATTTTACAAAAATTAAAACTCACTTTTAACGTAGCCTAACAAAAACTCTATGCCGCTTCCCCATCGCTTCAATCGCGTTTTGGTAGTCATTACTTAAGCCATAGAAAAAACCTAAAGCCATCTATGGGCGGCTCAGGAATATAATCCCAACCGCGTTTGGAAATTTAATGGTCAAAATATTTAGTCGGTATACTAGTACCAGACGCGCTCAGTTTAACCGCCTAAATTTTAGGTATAATACACAGGCCAACAGATTTTTAAGAGTTATGAGCTAACTACTGAGACCTGCCATTTTAAGGATTTTCAAATCCGGTTACCGTTTCTACAAACTTAGTAAGTCAGCTATAATCATTGAAAATTTTAGAAAATTGCCAAAACAACAAAAATATAATTAAAAAAGAAAAATAAATTGAAATTTTTTTACATATTAACAACAGTTAAACTGTTAAATTCATTATACATTGTGCCGTATTTAAGTTTCGACGCGAAATATTTATGGTTATCTAAATGCTGATGTATGAGCTTGATTACTAGAAAAATTTCTCATTGTTTAATATGATACATGTAAGTGTACAAAGGATTTATATATGAAAAAAAGGTTCTTAATTTTTTTAGGTATTAACATTGTAACCAAACACCCAATAATAATAAGTTCTTTTTGACAGCTTGGAATTTCGAAAAATTAACGACTGTTCTCCACGTGCAAAGTGAGTTTCATAAATTTTATATTTCTGAAAAGGAATTATAAATTTATAATATTTTTAAAAATTATTTAGATAGATTATTTTATGTGCTTAAACTAAATTTCTTATATTTTAAAAAAAATGCGTATGTATACAAAACAAAATTTTGTAGATTTTACGATAATAAAAACTCACTTGGCGTGGCCTTGCAAACGTCTACAAAATTTACACTTATTGCGTGATTGGATTTATTTTGATATCGTTTACACCATTTTTTGCAATTCCCCGCTGGCAACATGTAATATGTAGCAAAAATGCCAAAAGTAATAATTTTTACAAAAAAAACAATAATTCTTTATTGCTAAGTTTTCAAAAAAATATGTTTAATTCATTAGCGTTTTATTAGCAAGTCATTTAACCATTTAGAATACAAAACTCTTTTTAAAAATCCTAGTATGTCAAAATAAATTTAAAAGGTATTAGAAAAAAAACCAAAAAAATAAAATATAATTAGTAGAGATTAGCCTAGACGGTTGCTAAATAACAACAAAAACCAGGGTAGTTAAAATAAAAGTTTTTTAAAAAGGAATTCTACGAATTTTAATTTTATGGACAGAAAAATTTGTTTTAAAATTTTAGTCTTAAGGTTGCAAAAAAATGTCTCACTAGACATGCAAATTTAAAAAAAAATAGTGGTTGAAGAAGGAGATGGGAAATTTTTATTATAATGTTTGTGACATGTTAGTATTTAAATTGGGTAAAATCAAAAAAGTTGTTAACTTTTGATAAGCGGGCTACCATTTTTTGTTAGTGAGCTCTTTTTTTATTAAGCTACGCTTTTTACAAAAAAAATATTCGGTGTTAATAATTAGGTTTGGCAACAAAATGCGTTTTTTTATAATATAATATTTTTATTTTGAACCATAAAAGTTAATTCTGAGCGTGATTAACAAAAAATAGCCCCAACCTGATATAAAACTTGTTTCACTTCTGAGACTCTGCGCACTCTAACGGCACATCACATAAAATATGCTCTAGTACCTGCCCTATGATAACTTAAATTTGATTTGCTCTTTGTCTGTTTTTTATAAAAAAAATAATTGAGCTACCTAAAGGGCGAATTTAACAAATACATGTTAAAAATTAATTGTGGCTGGTAAGTTTGAAAAAAAGTATACTTAATGTGACAAATTATAATCATGCTTAGGGCACGTGCAAAGTGAATTTTTATATTTGTGAAATTTTGAAAATTTTATTTTTTTCAAAATTTTTCAAAAAAATTTTTATTTCAGAAAAAGCATTTTAGGCGCATATACTAAATTTGGCAACTTTTTAAAAATTTGCGTTTTATTTCATAATAAATTTTTTCAAAATTTTAAAAATTTTACGAAAATAACTCACTTTGCACGTGCCCTTATATAAAAAAATGTATATGTTGTAAATAGTTTAATTGATCGATCAAATTTTGTCTCCTGGCAATTCAGGTGTCTTTTAATGTCAATTATTATACTCCCTTACAAACTGAGTTTGTGGAAAACTTTAATTGTGGCTTCTTGACTAAAAATATTTTTCATGTAACCAATCATCTCAAAGCCACAAGTTTATAAGGGTCTTTCAACAGCTATTATAAATAGAATTGCAGTATAATACTAATTGTTAACGTTAAGTTATTACAATACTTTATTGTTATATCAGTATCCTCGATTTTAGCACAAAGTTTCACTAGTATTTTTTTACTAAGGTAGTGGACAAGACATCGTTTAATAGAAACATCCCAATACTTTATTTTTTTAAGGTAATGCAAAGGTAAAAAGGACCGTATCTCATTCTAATATGCCCTACTTTCATATTCTACTTTATTTTAAATTGTTATAAGATTAATAACAACATTTTGCATTTCAAATGTTATTTTGTAGGCTCGTTAGGGCCTCAATTTTAAAAAGTTGTAATCAGGGCTGGGAAAAAAACTAAATGGGCTTTTTTTTAACAAGTTTTTGAGTCTTTTTTCCAAATGCCCACAAATTCGTGGGAATGGCAAAAGAAAAGCCCCTTTATTTGCTTAAAAAGGGGCTTGTTTTAAAAAAGACCCTTTTCTTAAAAAAACTCCTAGGAGTTTTTAGAAGAAATAACCCACCAATCATTATTATAAAAAAAAATCAAAATTTTTCAAAATTATTATAAAGAAAATATATGGGTTGTTTGGGGCTTTATTTAAAAGCCACTTTTTGTGGGTTTTTTTGCCCCCTTTTTTAGTAAGGGCTTTTTTTGAATTCTTATTTTGGCCCTTTATTTGTAGCCCCCTTTCTTTTTTTATGTTTTGGGGGGAAAAATGAGCCAAAGTTTTTTGGCTCACTGTTTTCCCAGCCCTGGTTGTAATAACATCTCTTGATATATCCAAATGGGTACGATTTCAATAAGGATTTTATTCCTTTTTGAAAAAAAATAATAAAAAATATTTTTTTTTACGTAGGCTAACTTAAGGATCTATTCACCATTATAAAATGGAAATCCTTACCCAGGACTTACTTATTTTCTCCTTTTTTAGAAATTTGGTTTTTTCTTAAACAAAAATCCCTAAAAAATTTATTTTACTAAGTTTTAAAATTTTAATTCCCCTATTTTTAGGGCTGGACTATAATTAAAATGAATTTGGTAATTGCTTGATTAAGGTTGTAAAATACATCACAAATCAATCTTACCCCTTTTTTTCGCACGGCTAAATTTTTACCTTAAAAAAATGCTTAAAATTAAAGTAATTTTGCCTATTGGTTTTAATCTCACAACAGTCGGCATCTCCCAACTCTGTTCGCACTCACGAGTCATCACTGTGCCAATCGTTAGGTTCAAAAAGAATTAAATTTATTGTAGCAAAAGTAAAATATATTAATGTTATATAACAAAAATGTATAAATGGCAAATAGTTTAATGGATCGATCAAATTTGTGTCTTCTAGCAATTGAGGTGCATCAAATATGTCACAGTGGCCTATTATAGCTGAAGGCTCTAAACGACGTGCCTAAAGTGAGGGGCCAGGCTAGGTCGCCGGCGTGCGAGCAAATATTACTACGAGTCAAAGCCCTTAAATGGGTTGGCGCCACTATATTGGAAATTTGGAAGAAACCTTAAACACTATTAACTTAGGTTGGGCCCATTCTAATCAAAAACAATATTTTAACTTGATTTAAATGTCTCTTTCTTGAAAAAAATTATATAAAGTAAGGTAGATAGCGTTTATTGACCAAGCTATCAAAGTACCCTCCTGATTATGAATTCTTAATAATTTGTTTTCAACATTAAAAATTGTTTTGCAGGCGCACATATTGAAAAATAATTTTTTTCAAAAAAACTAACAAATGAAGTAATTTCTTAATGCTGTGTTTTTTGTTTGAATTTAAGGATATATTTAGGCTTACGAGTTAAAAGGAGGGACTGCTTAAAAGAGCCCTTGCTACATTTGGGATAAACGAACACACAGTGGTTTTCAGGCACGATTCTAGACCCCTTTTGGGGGGGGGCAGTGTCCCCCCAAAAGTTTTTGTTTGCCCCCCCCCCCCCCAAAAAATAATTGAATTTGCCCCCCCCAAAAATACATAGTAATTTTATGTTTGCACCCCCCCCCCCAAATTGAATTTGCCCCCCCCCCCCCAAATACATAATAATTTTATTTCTTTTACATAATATAATTAAATTTGCTCCGTCAAAAATATCTAAAAAATATTATCTTAAAAATATTTACTTTTTTTAAAAGTGTTTTTTCATTAATACTTCTCATCCGCAAGAGAGATCAAACTAACAGAAATATATAGAAAAAATTGATTTTACAAAAAGCTTTATATTTGTGAAAGCATTTCATAAATCTGATGCCTAAGAAATTTTCTCAGTTAACAACAATCTTTTGTTAGAATATAATCTAGAACCAAAGAACCTGATCGCACAATGCTACAATGGAGCGAAAGTAATGTCTGGGGAAAAAGGTGGTGTTTAAGTATTTCTGAGCAAAATGGTTGGACACCATGTTCCGTATATTCCCTGCAAACCACCGATTGCATCTTGTTGCAAAAGATGGTCTTAAAATTTTAAGTGATGGGAAAGGTTTTTTTGATATTTTTTCTTCCCTTCATAAATTTTTTCAACATGATGCAATCAAGGTAGTTAGTGAATGCGGGACCATAACCCGGCTGTTGCCCCATTGGTGGTGTGGTCACTACCTGCCCATTGTTTTTTTTTTAAAAATTACACAAATATATTTAATACTCTTAAAAAATTAAAAAAAAACACATCTTCAGGTCACAGGGCCGAATCGAGGTTTTTTGACCATATATATAATCATCTATTTATTTTTTTGTATTTAATTGAAAAATTATTTTATTTATTAACAATAATTGTAGATCAATTTCAATGCAGAACGATTTATATTTCTAAAACTTCTGATATAATACACCATTGTTTGTTAGAAATCAAACAATTAAGAAATAAAATACATTTGAAGATTTATTCAAAAATTGTTTTAATATTAATATTTTTTTTAAATGACAATAATTTATCTATGGATAAAAGAAAACTAAACCTAAAGATTTTTTTGATTTTTATTTATTTTCTACTCATAAGTTTGAAAATATTTTTAATATTAACGATGAAGTAAAAAGTATTTATTTATTTAAATATTATTGATTTATTTATATTTTGATAATAGATTTTTTACCGATAATAGTTGTTCTTTAGATTCCCTTTATAAATTTGATTATCCTTTTTTTGGATATATATAAATTAGAGCCTTTTAAAAAATAAGTAATATTGATAAAGATTCATTATCTAAAGAAATTGACGTAGCCAAAAATTTTTTAATAAGAAACTTAATAATTACCAAGAATGTGTTACTATGATTTTGTTAAATTTTTATATGATTACAATGAGGCTTTTATAATCTATTTAACATTTTTCCTATAAGTTTATTAATTGGCTCTACAACGTCGAGTTGTGAGGCCACATTTTCTTCTTTAAGAAGGATAATAACGGCTGACAAGTAGTGACCTGCTTAAAGGTGATTTGGTTCTTTTAAACACGAAAAATCATTAACTAGGGAAATTTTGATGAATATTGTAATTTAATTAAAATCTTCTAAGATAAAATAGTTGGATCAATACACTGCTCATAATCAGCTATATCGCTTACTATTTTAACATGGTTGCAAACTTTTTTTATGCGCATTCAACGTTTATGTTCATATTTGAATTTTTAACCCTAATATTAATAACTAGTTATATATAACCAGTGGTTTTTTCAAATATATTTTTCCAAATTAGCATACTTATACATTTTGTTTTCATGATCTCTTATTTCTCTTTTCATTTTCTAAAATCCAAAGTTTTATATAATTTATTTTTATCATTCATATATATCATATTTTAATTTCATGCGCAATGATACCAAATGATAAAATTAAACTTACAATTAATTTAAATCTCGTTTTTTTAAGCAAATGATAGTGAAAACAATTAATTCTAATTCACATATTCAGTTTATAAACTCATTTTTTTTAATTTAAGAATATAATAAATTACTATTAATTTGTTTAAAAATTTCGAACATGGATTCTATTGTTGTACATGTATATTTTTTACCGTGACCGAAGGTCTTGCCGCCGAAGGCGGCAAAAAAATTTTTTCTGCCCCCCCCCCAAGAGTTTTTTTTGCCCCCCTAAAATGGAAAAGCTAGAATCGGGCCTGGTGGTTTTATATATAATTTATCAAGTTAGAGGGGCATATAATACATCAATCGATGGGAAAATTGACCGTGATTTTTAACCATTCTTTGAAGTTTAACATAATTGATTGATTCAAAAATGGTTCGCCTTTTTTTAATAAATGTGCAAAACTTACTAATATCAGCCTAGATAACAAATGTTTTTCTTCGTTAAAGAAATTTTTTGCTTTTTGGAATATTTACACGTCTACTTTATAGTCATTTTACCTTACTAATAAGCGTACTTGAGGCTTTAACTTACATAAATGCGCAATGAAGGTTAATTATATATAAGTATAATTTTATGGGACTAATTGATTAACAGTAAAATGTTATGGAAAAATAAAAAAAATTTTAATATAAATAACAAAAATTGATTAGCCTTTAAAAGCGCATTTTCTAGTCGTTGGACACACATTTGCCATTTATTATTAAACTTTACACAAAGTAGTTAACCCATCCATTTTCGAGTTTTTATCAAAAACTAGATTTTTTACCTGTACATTTATTGTTTGTTACTAAAGCTGGGAAAAAACAATAAATGGGCTTTTTTAACAAATTTTTGAGTTTTTTCCCTAAATGCCCACAAACTCGTGGGCTTTGTTGCTTAAAGAAAAGGGGCATATTTAAAAAAGCCCCTTTTCTTAAAAACTTCTAGGATCTTTAAGAAAAAATAACCCATCCATTTATAAAAAAAACTTAAAATTTTTGAAATTATTATAAAGAAAACAAAATATGAGCTTATAGTGACTTTTTTTTTAAGAGCCACTTTTTGGAATTTTTTTGCCCCTTTTCTCACTGTGGGCTTTTTTTGAATTTTTATTTTGGCCCTTTGTTTAAAGCTCCCTTATTAAGTTTATGGGGGAAGAATGAGGCAAAGTTTTTTACCTCATTGTTTTTCCAGCACTGGTGGTTACTGTTATTGTAGATTTCTTTTCTATTTCTTCACTGTTTACAAAAGTGAAAAAAGACTTTCATTAAAAAAATTTATTGCAAGCTCAAAATTAAAAGGTATTACTCCTGGTTTTTTGGTCTGTTTGCGCTAAGCATATGACAGCCCAAAACAAATATTTTTCCAAAATTGTGGCAAAATTTTGTAATTTATTTTTGTAAATTTAAAAAGTTTTTATGTTATTTGTAAAATGAAAATTAACATTTATATATTATGGTATCACATTAACTACCTTAAAATTATATGATGCAAGCTACGATGGTTTTAAAAAATTGGTACTCTTTTTTTATATTGATTTAAAGATTTAAACAACAAATTTGTTGAAATATATTTTGTTTAAATGTAAGAGCTTTATTTAAGATATTTTGACAAATGTTAATAGAATAGGGCTGTTATTGTGAAATTTTAGTTATCCAAATTAATTCTTATCTTTTATTTTAATTATTATGCTAGGTGCTTGGAAATATTTCAAAAATATTATATAGTACAATTGTACTAGATTTTGTAAGATACAATGATAATCACTAGATTAAGAATTTTTAAACAATAAAAGACTAAATAATTTCACCATTCTAGAAGCTTGTATACATTATATGAAAGTGATACCAACCAATAAAAATAATAATTAGGTACTACAAAATGTAAAAATACTGGCTGATAACAAGTATATAAAGCTTAATATTTTTTGTCATCAAAGTGTTTTTAATAAGGCATGTTAAAAATTATATGAACAATTTTTTTGAGATGAAAATTGACAGTGTACATATAAAAACTTAAATAAATAATTATTTGATATTAATTTTGTTGTTTACTTTAAACAATTGTGCAAAAAAATCAACCTTAAACACTTATTCCCCTCTCTAAAAAAAGTGGAAAAACCAACTTTATTTTGCAAAAACACTAGACTTGAAAGTAGCCTAATATATATTAGTTAAATAATTCCATAATATTAAACTTTTTTAAAGTTTCTATACAAAATACCTTTAATATATTAAACTTGAAAAAATATGTTATCCTTACTAAATTAAAACACTTTATGAAATTTTATTTAAACTATTAAGACACAGGTATTAATATAATAATTATTAAGTACAATGTAAAATTTTTGTTATAATCATTTTTTTTAGCACAAAGCATTAAATAATATTTATTTAGTCAAAAAAAATTTAGTTTTTAATTACATTTATTAAATTTTTTATTTAAGTAATCACATTTTTCAAAGTTATGTAGATAAGTAAAATTAATATGCAATTTATTGAGTATATCACAGGGTTGTTTAATATATTAAACAGTAATTTGATTGCTTAGGAACATCTCAGTAGAAACTTTTGTTCCCACCATGAAATCCTCTAAGTCATATATAACTTTGATAATTAAAGAGCAGCTTGGGCACATTGCTACATCCTCGCCTGCTTCTAAATCAGCTTTAGAAATTTGAAATTTATCCCCACAAGGGCAAGGATAATAATACATTTCTTCTTCAGAATTATAATTAAAATCTTCAATTTCTATTTCATCATGATAGGCAGCCATATTATATTTTGAATCCTAAATTTCGCATACAAACACGATGTGCCTCAATCAAGTGCTGACAGTCTTCAACACCTAAAATTCATAAAATTAGCCATTTATAATATAACTTATAAAATAAAAATGTCCTAACCTTTTTCAATTATACAATTATCACGAGCTTGTTTAGTTTGTGGGCAAGCACAACAAGGTTTTAATTTATGTTTCTTTTTTAAGATGTTGGAATCTAATAATATGAGATATATAAGTTAAACCTTTTAAAACGTCTTCATAAAACATAAGCAAGATGGCTGTAATAAATTTTTTTCATTCCTTCGTTTCAAATATTTTAAATCGTGTGGATGTAGCTAAGGGCATGTGCAAAGTGGGTTTTTATTTTCGTAAAATTTTGCAAATTCTGTTTATTTGATTGGACTAACTCTGCTATAAAAAGCAAAATGGCGCATGAAATATATTCTCATAATACAGTAATTATATCCTTAACCAAATCAATTAATTTACATATTTTATATATATGATGATGGTAAATGATATTAAAATAATTTTAGAGGGTAATTAATTTTAAACCAAAAAAAAAGCACAGATATTGTACATTACAGATATTGTACAAATGACTATGAGAGAGTTCTGAGTACCGTTTATTTTTTTAAAAAATTTCTAAAAAAAATTTTGGTACTTGGGACTCTATAAAAATGACGTTATATTGTACAATATCTGTGCTGTACAATATCTGTCCTTTTTCTTATTTCAATAACTATCACCCTCTAAAATTATTTTATAGTCCTACCATCATCACATATATGAAATATGTAAACTGATTGATTTAGTTAAGGATATAATTGCTGAATTATGAATATTTATTTAATGCGCCATTTTGCTTTTTATAGCAGAGCCACTCCAATCAAAATTTTATTTCAGAAAAAGCATTTTATGCGCATATACTAAATTTGGCAACTTTTTAAAAATTAGCGTTTTATTTCAAAAATTTTTTTTTCAAAATTTTAAAAATTCGAAAATAAAAACTTACTTTGCACGTGCCCTAATGGAAACAAAGTTTTGACAAAAAAATCGCACGCATCTGAATAATTGGATGGTCTCTGCTTTATAAAGTAAAATGCATGAAATAAATCTTCAAAATACAGCAATTATACCTTTAACCAACTCAATTATTTAACATATTTTATATATGTAATGCTGGTATATGTATAAAATAATTTTAGAGGGTGATTGATATTGAACCAAAAAAAACACAGATATTAAACAACACAAATAATGTACAAATGACGTTATATTTATAAGAAAATTCCGAGTACTTGTAAGGCATAATATCTTAAAACAACCAAAAAACTTAAATTCTCATTTTTTGATAATAGCCGCTTAAATTTGTTTTTAAAAAATATTTTTTTCTAATTTTGAAAGAAGTACTAGCTGCAGCTATAAAGAAAAAGTCATAAAAATTTAGCCCATTATTTTATAATATTTGAGAGATTAAAATTTAAGATGTGCTGGGTTCCGTGCTAATCTTTGGTTAACAAAATTGTTTAAAATAGTAATTCACAAAGAAATAATCAAACTTATTAATGCCTGGGAAAACAATTATCAAACATTTTTTTGGTATTAAATTGTTGTTATTTAAATAAATATTAAATAATTTTTTAGAATTTATACATTTATTTTGGCTTATATCAGGATTCATCTTTGCAAAGCATCTCTATTATTTTTTTTAACCCGCAGCACTCTGGGTTCCATAATGATCTTACCACATTTTAATTTTTGAATATCTTCAAAAATATTATATATTATGGATCAAATTTTTTTTTTTTGAATATATATTGAGCAAATTTAGTAATTAAAAATTGGTTTTAGTCGTATAAGGAAATATGTTAAAAAACTAAAATTTTCTTTGGGTATAGTATAAACCCCCCATTATTATAGGAAGCCATGATTGCCCAACATATATTTAAGCTTATTAGTTTTACATGTTTAGTTAATTATTGTTTTATATCTTTGAAATATATAGTTTTTATGGTAAATAATAGCCAAAAATATATTTATATATCAAAACTTTTTTCCATAAATCTAAATATGTTTTAAGATCTAAAAACACGGTTTGATCAATAATGTTAATACATTTAGTTTATTTACGAGATTTGTTCAATAAAACATAAGAAAAATAATTTCCATATTTTAATTATTTTACCTTGTGTTAAATGTAATTTATAATATACATTTATGATAACTTATATATATTTATAATTGCTGTATAATTAAAGTTATAAAATTTTTAAATTGGAGTGTATGAACCCCATTTAGCATTCGCGTTGCAAAATTCTCACCCTAAATAAAACCAAGTAAAAATGACATCTCTAGGCGCTGCCATTTTTTTAATAAAATTTAATCAAATTTAAAATTAAAAATTTATTTTTTTTTAGTTTTTTGTATTTTGCTGATTAATCAAAACATTAGAGAAAATTATATTTTATCAAAAAAAAACCTTAATTATAAATAAAAATTTGGCTAAAGCGTTTTTAAGGTTTACTTCATATAATAAGAGAAAATTGTGATGCGCTCACTGATTTGTCTTTTCATTTACCCAAATGCGAGCTAAATTAAAATAGAATTCTGTTAAATTAGATTTTTTAAATTGCATCGTTTATGCCTTTTCATGTGTTATTTGAGATGGTGGCAATCTATTTTTTATTTCAATCATTTACAAGTCAACAAATATCTGTCAAAAAGTTCATAAATTCATAAAAGCATACATCCCCATGATGGTCTTATCTCATATATATTTTCCGTTTTTCGTAGTTTCTTCCACCTTCGGCTCCTCAGAACCGTCAATATAAAAAAATAGCTTTTCTGACCTAGAAAGACAGAATTTGCGATTGAGAATACCCTAAAAAGATAAAATTCGAGATCCTTTTTAAATGATATTCTGTAACTTATATTTTATTCTCAAATGATTAAAAAATAAAGTATATCAAGCTCTTATATTAGCATTTAGATAATAAAAAATATTTCTCGTCCAAACCTAAATACAACATGATATGTTATTGGTTTAAAAAATATTATTTGCTTGATTTAGATCAGCCATATTATGCAAAAAAACCCAATTTATTTTTGTTTTTGACTCTTTTTTGTTTTTTTTTTTGACAATTATATAATATTTTTAATGTTTGGCTTACTTAATAATTTTGATCAAACGAAAGCTGACGGATTTGAAAAATCAATGGCTGGTATGTCAGAAGTTAGCTTCTAACTTTCAAAAATTTATTTAATTAATGCTTAAGCGTTTGCAAAGCTCCACCTAATAAAAGATACATTTTAATTATTAATTTATTTAAAGTAGTGGGTTAAAATTTTATACTAGGTCTTGCATTTGTACAAGTTAAGCGATTGAGCTGTTTAACTTCTAAAGGTAAGGTCTTACCCTAATAGTTTTCTTACAAAAAGGGACCACAAACCATTCTAAACGTTGAAGAAGGTAGCCAGTCTGATATTGGTAATTAGCACACCACTTATAACTGCCCCGTCGACTTTTTTTGCGTATAATAATACATTTAAAAATAGATTAATTAGTTGATAATTTGATATAAAATATATTATTTTAAGTATTTAAAACAAATATAACCTTTTATACCTTTAAAACAAAAAAAGTATTTGGGGACTCGAGGGTTATCCCTGGCAATTTGATACGAAATAAAAAGATACATTACATGGAACATGTCAGACATGCGTAAAATTATATTGTATTTTTAACAACTATAGTAGTATATAACAGCTCTGCCTTAATATTTAAGGTATGTTATCAAGAAACTACGACAATTATTGAGCAAATATTTAGTCACTATCCTACATAAAAAAAAATTTTATAAAAAAATACATATATATTTTTTTCATGATAAATGTCACGTAACTCTTCATTAGCTAAAGGCAATTAAGTATTATTAAAGTTAATGTTTAATTATGGATGCAAACTTTAAAAAAAAAATATAAATTATTCAAGAAAATAAATCAAAAATCTAAAAACCTTTAAACATTTTTTAAAATACCGCACGCAATAAATCCCAACATTTGCCATATTTCATTATCTTTTGAATGATTTAAAAATGCTCTAAAATATAGACCTATAAAGGACAAATTATTCTACCCAATTTTTTACCACCAAAATATTTCCTGTTTTATTTATTCCTAACTCTGCCCCCTTTTTAAAAAATCATTATTGGCCCGGATTGCTTGTTAACGATGCCCCATCCTCTTTGAGCGGGTAGTCGCGCGCAGTGAGACCAAAAATGGGCTCTCAAATTAGCGGACTTTGCATTTATGTGACCCATCCAAAACGCCATCGAGGCTGATTAATTAAAATTATGAATTCTACTTGGCAGGTGGCCGGCAAATTTTTGTATAGTCAGTAGCAACAAATGCGCCACCGAAATTTTACAGCGACTAGGCTTTGCAGGTAAAAATACAATGTAAATTATAGTAATTTACTAAAACCGCCAATGGCTCAATCCTCAACCTCTCGGCGCGTTAAAACACAATGTTTCCAGGTCTTAAAGAGCCTTTTTTAAACAATACTAGGTCTTATACAGTGTTTTCCTAAAATGTTAAAGCGTTCCCAGGCAACGCTTATGCTAACCTCATGGAATTAATTGAAGCCCCCCTAAAAATTTAGGCTCAAGGCATACTTTGCATAACTTATTTATAATATCCACAAAAACACATAATTGGCACAAAACTTAATGTTCTAGCGTCCTAATATTAATAGGCTACGATGAATGGATTGTGATTTGATAAACCTAAATATGTATCAAGGAGAATTTTCGACAAAATTTTTATGAGGCGGATTTTAGCTTAAAAAAATATGTATGGACAATTTAACATAACACCTTAGCGTTTGATTGTCATCTTTCTAATGACATTATGATCAATTATTTTTATATTTTTTTCCTTCAATAGTAAAACTCTTAAAAAGTAAATTGTTCCTCCATCTAAATAAAATTAGGCCAATATATAGCTACATTTAATTAACTCATGGATAAATTAAGAACTTTAGCTTCGTTAATTTATACTGGGCAACAAATCATCTACGATTTATACAGGGTTCTGTAGGGAATTTTCTCGCGACAACGCACCCGGGTTCAATTTTACTCCTAAGGACTTTAATAAATAAAAAATGTTTTTCACTTTAATCAATTTTTTTTTTGACAACTGCATTCAAGAAAAAATTTGCAAATTTTTTCAAATTAATAATATTCCAAAAATATATTAATATATTACACTTTATTAAAAATATATTTGAAGAATGTTGTTTATTTAAACTATTAGCAATTTACTTTCACATTATTCAGGCTAAAAAGGTTATTTTTAAAATCGATTAAATCCAAAATTTATTTTGTTTATTTTTATTCGACTTGATATTACTTAAAAACTATTTTGTGAAATATAGGTCGTATTTACAAAAATGACCGTTTGGAATACACTGGATAATTATAAATTTATTAAAGAATTTATATGCAAATATAATAGTTTAGTTTATCTATAATTGCCTTCAATTTTTTATATTTAATACAAAGTTCAAAGAAAAATTTATAACCCTTGAAAACAAGTTTTCAAAAAATGTCGTCTCATTTAAATTACTAAAAATACTGACTAAGGTTTGAAATTATTTGCCATAGATTTTTAAATAAAATTTTTTTTGAAATATTTAGATTAAATTAGAAAAATTTCAACCTACGTTATTAAAAATGTTTCATAAATATAAACTTTCCACTCAAAAGCTTTATAATATGTCCCCAACTTGTTAAAATCCTGAATAATCAGCACATAAAACTTGATTGCTCAAGGTTGTCAATTATTTGATTGTTTAGACACCAAATTATTAGGCGTCACCCTAAATAACTTAGTTTGGAAATCATATATTCACACATTCGTTCGGCCTTTTTGCCTGTATGAACTGATCATTGTGTACAAAACCTACGCCTAACCTTTTATATGTTAGCTTAACGCCACTGAAAAAGCTTTTGGTTTAGGTTTTTTAGCTATAATTAAATCTTTCTTTAAAGGGTGCATTCACATTCAGTCCAAAATTACAATTTTGACATAAATGTATAAGTGACCATTTTTTTTAGCATCCAAAATACTTCTATCGAATTATCAGCTTTTTAAAAGAATACATTTCTTTATAATATGAAAAGAGCGATAAGAATTTTTATAAAAAAATGAATAAATAAACGCTATTTGTTTATTCCCAACTTTCTAGTAGTCGGGTGTGTTTTAAAAGAATCATATATTTTCCCAATTTAGAAAATAATTTGAAATTTGTCAACATTAAAAATAATAATCATTATTTTTCTAAAATTATATTTGAATTTACATCTACACCCTTTGTAATAACAAATTTAATTAACCCCACACCTACTTCATATAGAGGCGCCATACCAGTTTCGGGTTTTTACCTATAGTAAGATTTGCTCGCACTCCGGGCACCTAGTTTTTAGTTTAGGCTCTCACGTTAGGCATATCGTTTAGGGATGTCTTCGTAGACTACCCAACAACTTCAAAGTGGTTACACGTTTCTACATTCAATTCGAAGCACGAATTGGAACCCCCAACCTCCTGCTTGTAATATTGAATGCTTTTGCCACAAAGTTATCTGAGCCGATAACAATTTTATGAATTTGTTGGTTGTAATCTTTATTTAACAAAATCTTTTTAAAATTTTATTTTTTAAACTTGTTTTTTAAACTTTCCAAAATATGAACTTTGGTGAAAGCAACTTAAAAAACAGAGTACATAAACATTCCCGAGTTGATTTGTTTTTGAGAAAAATTGAAAATTATTCGTAAAATGTGCTGATTTTATGTGGAAAATATTAAGCAATAAAAATTATAAAGGAGCAATTTTAAAAGAATTATAAGCTACAATGTTAATAAAGTTAGCTGTACATTTAACAAAGTTTTTATATATAGTTAGAGAGCAACGTCCCAGGATATGAGAAAGTATTGTAAAAAAAAACCATGTGTGAAAAATTTCTAAGAATTTTTAAAAGTTTTTTAGAGAGAGTATTAAATCACATTGTGTAAATACTGAATTTCCAGAAATTTTTTGGAAATAATGAATAGACTTTGAACGCGGCCTTAGATAGCGCAACGCATTTAGCTTTGTTTTTAGATTTCCTCATGATACGTGATATGTTTTAATTTTTTCTGTCTACTCACCTTTGTTTTCAAAAAAATATATATTCGAAAAATATGTTGATGTAAAAATATTTAAAAGGTGAGTTTGACCAATCGCATATTCATGGTACTTAACTACTTCAAAATATGAGAAGCTATTTTTTTTTCTTCTCTGATATAAGGGAGATTTTTAAAAAATATTCTGTATTTTTTTTTTTCATATCATTTTTCTTTTCTTATACATACATACCTTTTCAATATAAATTTATGAAAATTATAATTTAAAGGCTTTATTTTCAACAAAATTGGACATTCAATCGATATTCGTTTCGGTATGGCCTATATAGCTATCATATTTCTCGTATGCATCCTGGACTCTTACATAGCTTCAAGCGGTAAATTTATTTAAAAATTTAATGCATTGACGTTCGCTTATATATGAAATTTCTACTAAGTTTTTAATTATCTAAGACCCGAAAGCCGTCTGGCCCGGCTCAAGTTTAAAATGTATACCGGGCAAGCCGGGCCGGAAAATCACATACCTCGGTGACACATTTATTTATCAATACTCGGGCGTCGGCTCAGATAGCTCAGTGGCAAACCTTCTGTCTTCGACGCAGGAGGTTGCGAGTTCGAATCCGTGCAAGGAGGCTTTTTTCTTCGGAAAATTTGTAAACATGTGCAATTACTTTGAAGCTTCTGAGTGGTCTGCTTAGGCAGTAGGCCCTAAACGATATGCCTAAAGTGAGAGCCTAGGCTAAAAACCTAGGTTGCCCGCGTGCAAGCAAATCTAACTATTTAACCCTTAGGCAATATTGATTGCTTTGCTCGGGTTAAAAGAGTCAAAGCCCTAAAACGTGCATGGCGCTCCTGATTGGGGAAATGCATGGGGGAAACCTTAAACCAAAAGAAAAAGATTTTTACACGGGTGATTGATCAAACGCACCATGTTTCATACCCCTCTCTCTGTCAAACGGGGCTAAATAATTTAAATTTATATTTTATCAGGACAAGAACAAATTTCGGAAACTGAATCATCAAATCTAAAAACCGTGCACGTAATAGTCAACGTAGGAACCAGGTATCCCATAAGAGCTCTCGTGTCCAATCAATATAGAAATTTGGTTCTCCAAAATCAATCGGGAGCCATTTTGGAAAGAGGTCGTTTAAACTGTCGCGAGGCTGGTAAATTATTAGGGCAAACGTATGGAAGGATGTTTGAGAATGAAACGGAGTAAGAATTGTATTTATCTATTTATGATACGCATAAAGCACCGAACGCCTTTCACAATATCGAATGAGCTTTGATGGAATTCAACTCATTTTAGTTCTAATTTGCAAATGATTAAAACAAAATTAAAAGCGGTCAAAAAAAAAATTAAATTAAATCTTTTAGCGTAACCTATTTTATTGAACAATTTCTACCAATGTTCCAACAGGGAACGGGTTGCCACTCATAGTTTGCATCTTTAGGTTTAGCGGGTAGAACGGCTGAGTGCGCAAAGATTTGCACACGATCGTGACCTATATTTTAAAGTCTAGGTACGAAATAGTAATGAAAAGATTTGATCAGTGGATATTTCAAAATTTTCTTTGATGGAATGGTAATTTATCTATATACAACTTTTTTAACTTTTTCTTACGCTGAACAACAAAATACAGTGCGATTAAAGGTTTTAAAAGAATTTACTTGCTGCAATACTTGTTTTAATCCTCCCATTACCTTTAATTTTTTTTACGGGTCCAAGATTATTAATAATTTATTTAAAATTTCTTATTAGATAGTGTAATAAATTAAAATATTTATTATTTTAAAATATTAGTCAATTGCTGTTATATAAATTAAAATGTAAAAAAAAAACAGATAGAATGGCAAAAGTTATTGATTCAAAAAGAACGAAAAAATAAGATATCATCAATATACGCCTAACGTTATCAATTTTTGTTTATCTAAAAATTTTAATTTTTGTTCTCATCCTAGGGTTGTATTTCGAAAAGCCCAAAATGACCTCAAAAATGGAAATAGATTAGTTATGTCACTGAATATAAAAATCTGAGGCTTTAAAAATTTTTAATATTAAATTTAAACCAAAAAACTTTACCAAAACAAAAATTTTTTTTTAACAAATGAGTCACTAGAATTAATAAATTTTCATCAAGAAGGACAATTGAAGTTGTTTTTTTTAATTATTATTTTCCGTTAGAGATATTTTAGCATTCAGGTGCTAAAATTTCGAAATCTATCAATAATAATACTGTGCAACAAAATTGGCTTGTACTTTTTAGGGATATTTTAAAAGGATATTTTAATTTAATTTCAAATTCAGTTTCCCCTTTTTTCTGCCGACATACAGTTTTATTTAATCATAATGGCTCAAAGTCGTAAAAAAGTGTTGACTCAACAGGTTGTGTCTTAGATCTCAGGCCTTAGCCTGATTAAATTGAACAATGATATCACCAAACTTCATATAATTGCTAAAAAAAACATTTTTTATACATTTTTTTTTGTAATACACAGGTCAACAATTTTTTGAGAGTTATGAGTTAACTACAGAGATCAAACCTGCCATCTTAGATCGAATCCGTTTACCCTTTTTCCTAATTAAACTTAGTTATTCAGTTATAAACATTGTATATTTTAGAAAATAAGGTTGAAAAACTTAAAAGAATTAAAAACACTAATAAATTGAAATTTTATTCATGCATATTTACAATAATTAAACTGTTAAATTTAAACTTCTAATAATATTTATATTAAAAACCTATTATCCGTGTCGTATTTAAGTTTGGACGCGAAATATTTTGTATTATTAAATTGCCGATGTAAGAGCTTAATATATAATAAAAAAAATTTTCGATTATTTGTGATTAAAAATATAAGTTACAAGGGATTTCAATATGAAAGATTCTTAAATTTTTTCTTTATAGGGTATATTTAGATCTGTCAATGTCAAAAAAGGCCATTTATTGTTATAGACCGATCTAAGGAGCCAAAGACGGATGAAACTAAGAAAAACGAAAAACATATAAGAGATTAGGCCATTACGGGGATGCATTCTTTTGTGTTTTCATAATAATCTCGTTTCTGACTTAATTATTTGTTGACTATTTTGGGTAGGTACCGCATTCTAAATTTTACCTTGTTCAAGGATTGTGTTATGGAGTTTGTGGCTGGACAACACGAAAATTGGAATCTAAGCAATCAGTCAGGACTAAGTGACGACATACAACAAACTGTTTCACAGGGTTTCCAATTAATCTTTGAGCCTAAATATCGGCTTTGTAAGCCGTTTTATTGTAAACCGTTGAGGGAATTAGCCGTGTGTCTGACTACTAAAATTTTGTTCGAAAATTACAACTACACTGCTCCGTGTTGCAATTTAACTAATCAATCCCTCGATGATGGCCAAATGATGCATGTGGATGCAGCCGGATTGGAAAGTGCACTGCAAGGCTTAGGGTATAACGTCCCGAATAAGGGCGATCAAGATAAATATCTGAGCTTGTTGGCAAAGACAATGGTAGAAGCGTATGAAATAATCAATTACCCCGAAATATTTAACGCGTCTGTCGAAGAGAGCTGGTTGAATACTTTTAAACGGTTTAGAGAAACCCTTACATTAGTCATGGAGGGTCCATTTGCTAGGAGTTTCCGTCAAATTACTTTGGGTCACATCATTACCGATATAAGAAGAGAAATTGCTTCAGAGGTTTATTATTGTAACTAGGGCTAGTTTAAACTCAAATATGATCGTAAAACTTAAAAAAAAAATTTTTTTGATTAAACGCATCTTAACAAAAGGTCGCCGAAATATTTTTAGCATAAAATATACTTCTAGGAATAATAGATTTTATTGTTTTTTTTTTTTTGTAAAAACAAATAAAAAACGCGCCCCAATAATACCATATTTTATAGATTCTTTGGTCATGTATGGATTTGGGCAGGACAGTTGGTTATAATATAAATTTTAAAATTGACACGACATTTTTATTGTAGAGATGCAAGAAATAATTAGTGCAAACACTATATCGGCTCGTCATATGCCCGCCCGAATGGTCTTTATATTCTTTATTTAGGGTCGGTCCGGCCAGGATTTTGGTACTTTTTAGGTTTCCCCCAAATTGTCATATACCCTGAAGTATTATATGTCAAGCTCGGTTTTTTCACAAAATAATTATAGCAAAAAAATCTTGGGCGTAGAAAAATTTTCTTTATGGCTTAATAATAATTATCCTTTTTCATTCTTTTCAATAGTTGTAAAATAAATAAAAAATGAGGAAAATCGACTCCGCCAGTAATTCATTACACACGTCAACATTTTTGAGAGTTTTGAGTTAACTACAGCGATTTAACCTGCCATCTTAAGGATTTACAAATTCGTTTAACGTTTTTTCTAATCAAACTTACTTAGTCAGCAATAACTTAAAAAAGATGTCAAAGAAACAAAAAAATTTTTTGATAGACGGATCTATGGATCCGAAGGTGGAAGAAATTTAGAAAAACGAAAATGAGATAAGGCTATTACAGGGTTGCATGCTTTTATGTTTTCATAAACTTATTTTTTGTGACACTGTTATTTGACCTGTGTAATTCCTGATTTAGACTTGGCCGGTCCGTTAAACAATTGGCATCGGATTCGGAGGGATTATAGGGCCCGACCTTGTCATTTTATATAAAAGGATAGGGGGGGGGGGAACTGGTAAGATCATTTTTTTAACAGAAATTTACTTGTTTTCAAAAATATTTCACTTAACTCAGCCAAACGGATATGCCGTCTCTTTCAATAGATCAAGGAGAAGTGGGCATAGCAGGTGAATGACTCTGGCTTTTTTTTGCCAAGGATGTAAAGACTGCATGTTATAATATTCCTGAGAGTGCCATCATATTGGATATTATGGTATATTGGTTGAAAGACGCGCTTAATCCTAGGTGATAGCAATTTCGATGCTTCTCAACTAATAAAACGTCATATTGAGTATAACGATCTAGTTAAGCTGCATCCAACTGGAACACAGTTTGTAGATGGGTGACCGCTAACGTATTATAAATCCATCCATAGTAGCTAATCTTTAACAATAAATTAACGGTATTCATTGTGTGTGCGGGCCTACCTATGGAAAAAGAGACAAAGTTTTGACGGGTATACCCCATATCTAAAGAAGGTTTGGGCGAAACTTTTGAATCAAATATTTTTTGGGTGAAAAAAAAACAAATTGGAATGTTGTGTCATAATTTTAATTATTTTGAAAATTATCAGATTTATAAGAGATATATTAACTATGCCTCTACAAATTGGATAGATAAAAATTTGCCTTCCCAATTTTATATTCCCAATAGCAACAAAAAATTATGAAGATATGGATAGTACCGACCCCTGAGCCCTTTATTCAATCGTTAAGTTCGCATTTTGGATTCGATCAACGGCATGTGTTGAACCAGGATATTAACATGATAGTTATAGAGGCCAGGCAAAATAGCAGTGATAATTCGACGGTGCAGGCAAAATTATATGATACCGAAGTACGTTTGCTGGAACAAATTACATTAGAATCGATTAATCCCATTGATAATTTGTTCGATCATGAAGACGCGTTCAATAGCTATTGTAATAATGGAAGCTGTTAATTTATACATGAAAATTATAATAAATCTTTCACCGGTGCCTTCAGACTTCGGTAAAATTAAATAAAAATGTTAAAATTCAATAATATACAATATTGGTTAAGTAACAGGGTTGGTGTTTTACCCAAAGTCTTGGTAAAATGTAATTGATTAATAAAAAGATTTATTAGGATTTCTAATTATACTTAAAGCAACTACAATGTTTGAAGCTATTGTAAAAACTCAATAATTTTTTGATGTATTGACGTATTTTATGCCAAATTTTCATCTTTTTAATTAAAGTCTGAACGTACCTAATCGTTTAAATCAACAAATGGCCCCTTAAAATTAGTTTTTATAGTTAAGTTGCATATAATTTAATAAAGAAATTAAAAAATTTTCAAAAAAACTGAGTACTTAAAATTATGATGCATAAGTATGATTAGCTCAAGATAATTTGTAACGACTTTGCATTGCCATTAAATAAAGTGTTCGATATTTTTTTAATTAACAAAATATATATTTTTTTTAGATGTATTTTGTGATTTTATGTTTTATCGTTTTGTATGTCTTTCTACTTGGCCACATGCCCTACTTTATTTAAAAAAATACCTGTTTTTGTTTATGAAGATTTTTGTAATTTTATTAAATTACAAAATTAGATATCTTAACCACAATTAAAAATGAGAAATGTAAAGGAAATTTTAATATTTGTAAAATTCAAAAAAATTTAAATATTTATTTTCAAATATTTTTGTTCTAGAAAAAGCATTTTATGTACAAAAACTAAATTTGCCAATTTTTCATAAATATGCGTTTTATTACAAAATAAAACTTTTCAAAATTGAAAAAATTTTTCGAATAAAAAACTAACTGCACGTGCCCTTAGGTATATCAGAAAATGAGTTGATGGAATATTGGCAAAGCCTCGATTGTGAATTACAAATTTTAATGATTCTAATATAAGGATTGATTTTTGCATTTTAATACAAAAACACCAAATTTCCTAAATATTGTTTTTTTAATCTTATCATTAGGAATAGGGTTATTCATTTTATTTGCATATGTATAACTATCCAATAAAATAATACAGTAAATAGATCGATTACGTGTTCCTTTGTTATTGACGGCTTAATAATAGAGGTTTGGTTTAAGAAACCGTCCCGAAAACTTATAAGAAAATTAGGCTTAAAATCGAGCAGCAGGCTCAGTTTTGCTGATCTAGAAAGGGCACTAATTATTCGACAAATTTTGTGAAAACAAAGAGAATTAGTTTTGTGTTCCCAAATATATTTTCCGGTTTAAATATCATTGAGACATGAACCTGCAAATCCACGAATATCAAAAAAATTGCCCAAGCAAAACAAAAATGACACTTTTGCGACTTAAAAAACTCTCTAAATTATTTTTCGTTATTAAAAATAGGAACAACTACAAAATTTTTACGAAGGTATTCAGGTTTCATATAACTCAACATTTACATGATCCATATTTTAAATTCTAGTTACTGCGCTCAAATAAATCTTCGCGTTTTAATGAATATCCAATTTTAGGGGGCTAGATAATGTGGTGTTTATTGTATTTTTTGCACGGGGTTACTTTAGTTTTAAAAGCTTGTATTTTCTTAACTATTTGAAAACTATTACCAAGAAAAGTATTTTAGGCTAATTTTTATTAAGAATCACAATTCTTAAAATGTAGTTTAGTCAAGACAAAATTAATTAAAATTTTTAACAAACAAACTTTAAACGCGCCCTATAGTAAAGGAATTAATTAATTAAATTGTAATTTACGAACGGAAAAACTTTTTGCAGCTTTAGCCTTCTCATTTCATATCAGATGCCCAATAAAATTTTTTATTACATATGGCTGCGGCTATTACCTTTTTCCAAACTGTTTAAAAAATATTTATAAAAAATTATTTGTGACAGCTAATATCAAAAAGTAAGAATTCAATTTTCGTTTTAAGATGAGCCTATATTTTTTTCCAAAATTTTTTTATAATTTATTTCACACTAACTATGTTAATTTGGTGTATGTTAATTATATGCGTTTGATTTTTCACAACATTGTTTTTCACTAGGCACAGCCATATTAGGACATCAGACTTCCTTTAGTTTTCCAACAACAAATTTAAAATTTTTAAAAATTATAAAATTTTTTACAAATTTAATTTTTTTTTGGGGGGGGGGCGGCAAAAATAAAATTTAAATGTATTGGAGGAGGGGGGGGGGGCATATTTTAATTTTATGGGAGGGGGCATATTTTAATTTTGTGGGGAGGGGGAGCAATCAAAAACTTTTTGGGGGCATTTAGAAGTTGTGGGATAGGTTTTACGTATATACAAAATTTGAAAACTAGTTAAATTATATTACAAATTTTGGCATTTTTGGTTAGCCCTCTAAACATATATTTTGATACATATAATTTAGCATTTATCACGTTAATAAACCCGCGATTTTGTTATATCATC
Source organism: Acutogordius australiensis (assembly GCA_030555515.1). NCBI lineage: Eukaryota > Metazoa > Nematomorpha > Gordioida > Gordea > Gordiidae > Acutogordius > Acutogordius australiensis. Next base: position 9,775 of record JAUIRJ010000032.1, on the reverse strand, counting down.
ATTAAGTAATATATTAATTAATTAACATGAGCAAAATTTTAAACAATTTAAAAAAATATCGGCTTATGTATTGCAGAAGAGACCCAAAAGTGAAAAAATATTAAACCTTAATTTTTCCTAAAAGGGTAGTAAAGGATGACATCAGAGCTGAAAAAACCCAGATTTGGGCCAATTTTAACACTTTTTGAAAATAAGTAAATATAAAGGATTTAGCTTTAACCAAAAAAGAATTATAAGATTTCAAGTTTTTTGCTTATTTTTTGTATCTATTTATTGATAATTATTTTATGTCCTAAAATTTTTAGCAAAATTATTAACTCAATCAAAAAATGGAGTTTTTCACAACTCTTGTTGACATTCATAGGAAATTTTTGGTTTATACGGAAGAAAATTTAGGGGCCTGTATGAAGGCAAGATTATTTAACAATCAAGGGCATTGTAAATTAGTTCATAAGTATACAAAAACTTAAAAACGTTTTTTTAGCCTGTTGACAAAAAGGTGAAAGTTACGCTAGGTGGATACAAAAAAAATTTGTCATAAAATATTTAAAGTTTACTTCTTTAATAAATTGTGCAACTTTAATGTTGTTTATTTGGCGCCACAGGAATAGGTAAATATTATAAAAAAAGAATAATTTTGACTTAAAAAGTAGTAAAATTGACAGATTACGACTTAGAGAATATAAATAAGAACAAGTAATCTTTTCATTTTAATTATTAATAACTTATAGTTATTAAATAATGAAAAATGAATAGATAGAATATAAAGCTCCTAACAATATTAGCCAAAAAATATTTGGCTTAACTAAACAGTACACGTTATCGCCCTTGATTAAGTGTTGTTTGAAGTAATCAATTTAGCTGTTTTAACCCGCGATAATGTGTGGTCTATATGGACCTAGCATATCTTTAATTTTGAATATTTTGTAAATATTATATATAACACTTGACAACGAAATTTGGACAACCTCAAAATATGGCAAATATTTTTTTTGGTCAAATTTTTGGTGCTAAATACAAATAGGAATCAGAATTTTAGCCAATGCTTAATTAATAATTATTTGTCAAAAAGAAAAATCTATGTTGAAACAAAGTTTAAATATATGTTTAGAAGAAAACATTCATTATTTAAAGCGTTTAACGCTCTTAAGTAATATTCCTCTTAGATTTTTTCATAAGGTGTATAATATGCTAATAATTTTTTTAAAAAAATAATTAAAATTTATGAATTTTTTATCTGAATTTCAAACGTTGTATAAAAGAATATGGAGGCATTGGGAAAAAATCTAAACCTGGGATTTCGCAATAAAATTCTCTACAAAACCCTGTAAAAATCGTTTGTGTTATTTTTTTTATTGTCCAGTTTCATCTCCTTTTCTTAAAAAAGGCTAAATATCGTGTTATAGAACCATTAATCTTTTAAGACTAAATGACCGGATGACATATAAACCTTGTTTCCTACTCTGAGGCAAAACCCTTATATTAATTGAAAGCAAAAAATATTTAAAATTTTGAAAAAAAATTCATGTTGTTTTTTTTTGGTCAAGTTTTATGCATGAAATTTTAGTGACTTTTTTCCTAAATTTTAAATAAAAATCGTAATTAAAATGTAGTTTAAGTCTAATAACAAAATTTGTTTGGAAATTAGATAATCTATTACACTGGACAACAAGATTTAGACAACCCTAACCATCATTTATGACAACTATGGTTTTTGGTCAGATTTTTAGTGCTGATCATAAATATGAAATTAAAATTTTAGCCAATGCCTCAGATTTTTAGTTATTCGGTGTCAAAGTTGAGATTTTTCAATTTTTGAGGTATTTTGGGCTTCTATATCATGTAGCCTATGGGTAGTAAAGAAAGTTTAAAAATATGATAACGAAAACATTCATTATTAACGTATGGGGTTTGAATTTTTTTTTTAATATTTAATTTTTTTATTTTTTTATTTTTGTAAAATTAGTACATCAAATCCGTTTTTTGATCCTAAATAACTTGAAATTAAATTGCTAATAATTTCATGTAATAACCTTTTTTAGATATTTTATAGGGAATTTGAATATGCCAATAGATTTTTTGTAGAATTAATAGTAAAAAAAATTTTGTGAATTTTTTTGAACTTTGGACGCGGTGTAAAAAAAAATTGGAGGCATTGGAAAAAAAACTAAACCCGGGATCGTTAGCAAAAAAATTCTCTACAACCTCAAAAATCGTTTATGTTGTTTTTTTTGTTGTCCAATGTTATCAACTTATTGGGGGGAAGGGGGGGGGGGGGGTTAGGGGCGGGTTAAAAAGGGACAATTGCCCCCTTTTAGAACTTTTTTTAAACTTCTATGATGTGACCAGCGTTTGAATATATATATTAATTAGAAGGGAATAGAAATCAATAAAATTGCTATCTTAAAATATACATCCTTATGTGTAAGTCCAAAGAAGGGGAGTAAGTAGTGTTGCCATTATGTATCACCAATAAGGTGATAATACCTCCACGAACAAATACGCGGCAACATTAATACATCCTTATAAAACAATTTTGCAAAGTAAATATCAATATTAGAATTAAGTTTGTAGTACCTTTCCTCCAAAAAAATTTCTTGCCCCCTGATACGTCCCTGTCTATTGGGTTCGTATGAACCCTACATTGTTAATTTTAAAGTTAAAACTAAGACTGAGCCTCATTGTTAATTTAAATTTGCAACCTCATTTCCTATTTAATTTTTAAAATATTTACCTTTTTAATGTATAAAATGCTCGTAATGTATAAAAATTATAATATTTTTTTTTATCTTAAAAATATCTAGTATTTAAGATAAATAATAAATAATAATTTTTATTTTTCAAGAATCTTTTTAAAATGTTCTACTACCTAAAATCGCAATTTAATTAATTATAATAATGCATTTAGTTTATGACAGGATTTATCTAATATAATGTATAAAAAAATTCATTTTGATATTTTTTCCTACTTTAATTTACAATGTATATCAACGACAACTTATATTTATAAAAAGCACGTTGACTTTAAAATAATATAAATATAAAGAACATAATTTTTGAACTCTTAAAATTATACAGTTTTTAAGGTCCGTGTGTACCCCACTGTTACAATCGCTTTACAAACTTCTCACCCTAGTATTTGGGGGTCAATCGCATCCAAATTGAGGTTTTGTTTTTGTAAAATAAAGCTGAAATATTCCTGGTCAACTATATCCATAAAACTCAATCAATTACAAAGACAACACAGTTGATGTTATAAACTATTTATTTAAGTTGTAACTAATATATAATATTTATAAGTTAAAATCATCCAACTAACTTATTTGTGTAATTCATTGAAATAAAAAAATTATTTTAAAAAAATTTATGCGTATTTATGTAAAACTTAGTAAGTTGATAAATATAATATTAAAACCTCCTATTTTCAAGGGTAGAAAAATAACTCAGGTAAACAAAGATCAACGTGTGAAAAAAGGAAATTACAATTGAGGAGAATAAACAAAGTTGAAAGTTTTATTTTAGAAATTTCTTTTCAAAGATTTTTCAGGCAATTTTTTTAGAATTAACAATGGTCAAACTTTACCAAAATTACCGTTTACCTCACTAATTCAAACAAAAAAGGAATTTTTTACATTTGAATTATTTATTACTTATATTTTTTTTATATAATTGTCGAGTTTTTATATCTCGAATAAGGCATTCCCCAAAATTTTAACACAAAATAACTAAAGTTTAACGAAATCTTTAACGATAAACGGATTTTTAAATACTTTTATTATTAAATAAAACTAACCTTTATGTCGGAGAAAATTTTTTGTTTTTTATTTGCTCAAAAAATACACAAATCAACAAATATCAATGTCATAAACATGAATTTTATAAAAACATAAAAGAATGCATCCCTAAAATGGCCTAATCTCATACATATCTTTCGTTTTTTTTAGTTTCTTCGGACTTTGGCTAGATCCGACTATAACGAAAAATGGCCTTGTAGCTTATATTTTTAATCATATATAGTGAAAAATAACTTTTAGTATTATATTAAGCTCTTACAACATTTAGAAAAGAAATATTTTGCGTCTAAACTTAAATATGACACGATATATTAGTTTTAAATGCCAATATTATTAGATTGAATTTAACAGTTTACTATTGTAAATGCAATTATAAAATTTTAATTTATTGTTGTTTTCATTTTATTTGTCCTTTTTTTCTAAATTTTTCGATGTTTATACTAAGTTTGATTAGGAAAAACAATAAAAGTATTTGATATTGCCTAAATTGGTTGGTTTGATTTCTGATTTTAACTCATAATTCTCAAAAAATTGTTGACCTGTGTAATATATGACAAAATAAAATTTGTGATTATAAGCTATAAATTGCTACAATCAATGTGGTTATGAATCATTACTTTTTACATAGATGAATTTAAAGTTTTAATGGCAAACGTGGATTGAAATAAAGGTAAAAAGTAGTTGCATAATCAATATTTCCGACTTTAATCGCGGCGTAGAAAAATAAGATTTAATTTCTTTATAAAATAGCTTCTTAACTGAAAGAATTATATATACATTTTTTTAAGGCTTAATCACTAGAATTTAATTAATTAAATATGTAAACTGCCGAATTACTGAGTTTTAAAATTTTTTTTACCATTTCCTTACATTTAAAGTAATTCAATAAATAGTATTTATTCATGGATTCTTGTAAATATAATAATAAAATCAACTAATAGGTGGCGAAAACAAAAACAAAAGGTTAAAATAACGATTATAATTTTTGCAAAGCATTAAAAAAAACAAGAGGCAAAAAAAGAGTACCTGGGCAAAAATTAAAACGCCAGGGAATTAAGAAAACATTTTAATACTTTTTTTTAAATTACAAGCTGTCAATAAACTTATTAAGACCTGTGACCTATTGGTTCCTAAGGCTTCTTGTGTCTTATTGTGGTTCACAAAAAGGATATAACAATATAAGCCCTAATTGGTTAGTTGGTGTTTTAGATGATGTCTCTGTTGTGTTTGTTATTATAACTCCTTTTTATAAATAAATGAACGCTCTTTACCATTGTAATTGTAAGAGATAATAGTTAGGCATATATTATAACGACCAAAAAACCTAAATTCTCATTTAATATTAGCCGCTAAAATTTTTTTATTTTAGAAATATTTTTTAATTTTGAAAGAAGTATTAAGCGCAGCCTGTTATATATTAGTTTTTAAATTAAAAATTAGAAAAAGTTTTATTTAGAAAATATTTGAGGGTGTGGTATGTTGTCATATACACCATATGTTTCAAAAAAAGAATTATAGCAAGGCCCACCCCTTTGGGTACGCCAATGATAATAAGGCATTTATTTCCTAGGTTTGGTTTAGATTCCAATTATGTAAGTTAGACAGAAAAGGGTAGGATAAATTATTTTAGGTTAGGTTTAGAGTTGGTCAAAAATTTAAATTTTTTCTTGGCGCCTTATACTAAAGTCATCTAAAAACAAATTAGAATTGCTTTATTTATTACTTTAATATGAAGGAGGAAAACAGCTTATACAAGTAAATCAAAGCGTACGTTAATTTAAACTTTTAATTAAAAACAAAAAACTCACTTCATCAACCCGCAATTAGCTTTGTGGGGTCGACATAGACCCCAGCGCATCTTGAATTTTGAATATTTATAATAATATTATATATTAGGGGCTAAATTTTTGTGACTTTTTTCCATATATAATAAACAAAACGAGTAATTAAAATTTGGTTAAAGTCTAATAACAAAATTTGTTTAAATATGAAAAATTGGGGTTCATAAGCCCCCACACTCTCAATTTCAATGTTAAAAACCATTTTATTGCCTCAATTTAAATTTACGCCTAAAAATTTGCAGCCTTATAATCCAGTTATTTTACATTATTTTAATTATTTAGTATACGAAATGTTTGTATTGTATAATTATATGAATTTTTTTTCTACTTTAAACGTCTAGTTTTTATGATAAATTATGGCCAAAAATATTTTATATTAAAATATTTTCTTTTTATAAAACTCTTCAAAAAATTTACTAGACGTAAAAACACGATTTGACATTAATATTGATACATTTAATTTAATGACATGATATATTTAATGTGATATGAAAAAATTAAAAATTTTTGTTAAATAAAGTTTGCAATATTCATTAATGATTACTTATATTAGTATATAATTAAAGAGCACGTATTTCTTTTCAAAATAATAAAAAAAATAAAGACTATTTAAAACTTTTGAATAAAAGTTTAAATAGAGTCTGTATGGAACCCACCATAGCATTTGCGTTACAAATTTCTCACTCTACCATTCTCGCGTTAAAGGTTATTTTGTGATGTGAAAGCCTATTTAAAAGATATAAAACACGCTAACGCAATTGTGTTTATAGGTGAGGTTTAACATTTTATCAAAATTTTTTATAATCTAAAATTTTTAGTTATATGATCACTGCAAACATCAGTTTTTAAATGAAACATGTACAAAATTTTTTTTAATAGCTAAAAAATTTTAAGCATATATTATCTAAAAAACATGTTCCTTCAAAAAACGGCTGAAAATTTTAATATTAAGCTACAGCATATTGCCTAAATTCAGGCCTCCAATATCTTATATTAGAATGTATCTTCCATAACTTTACAATTGATATGCATATTAAAATTATGGTACCTAAAATATAAATATATTTTTTTTAAAAAGTAAAAATGCCCAGTTTGAATCAACATTGATTTAATTTTCTTTATGTTTTGATTCAAAAACAATTCTGGTCATAAAAAATTTTTACTTACACCCAATTTCATATGTAATTAAAAAGTTTTAAACCTTATATTTTGCATATATCTAAAATATATACGCGTTCAAACTCATTTCATTTTTTTAAAATAAAATTTAAAATAACAAGTTTTTTTCTTCAAAAAATTTAAATAAATTTATTTTTCAGAAAAACTATTTAAATGCTAATAACAAATAATGGCATAATTTTGTTTTGCGTTTAATGTCAAAAGGTTAAAATTTAAAAATATAAAAAAAAAATGAAATAAGCCCTAACGAGCTCTATTGTGTAAATCATTTTAAACTAAATATCTTATATGCACTTTCCGTCTAAGTAGGAGTTTTTTTATGAGCCGTTTATCAGAACTATTTTAGCCACTGTGTACACTGCATAAAATGTTAGCATGAGTTTTTTGAATACCTAAGTATTTAAAAATTAAATTGAATAAAAAAATGTGGAATTTATTACAAATAAATGATTGCATCTATATATAATTATATACATATATAAAAAATATTCTTCGATACATATAATACTGTTGGTTGCTCTCAGATTGGTTATTTAGCAGTTGCGCGGATTGATTGATTCGTTATCAATTTTGAGTTTCTGGTAGAGAAAATAATGTGAGAAATGGTAAGAAAGAAAATTGAAAAGGTGAGTAGTTGTATTAAAGTTAACAATAAAGAAAAGTTTAGCTAGAAAGTGGCTATAGTCTTATATCACTGGAATGTTGAGGATACGGGCTATTTGAATTTGGACCCTTTGATGAAAAACTAGCCTCAGGATCTATCAAAAAAAAATATATTGAATTTGTGTCATAATCTGAGGCAAAATCAATAAATAAATTCCAAAATGTTTCTTTGATCTAATTCTTGTGTTATAGGTTCGATCAAGTTGTATAGAAAAATTAAGAAGGTTTAATTACGGATAATATGACACAAAAACGAGCGTGGCCTAACCGGTGTTTGGGTTATAGGCATGGTTTTGATATGTGTATATATCGTAAAAATTATCGTCTTCGGCTGCCCTGTCCCCAGTTACAGTCCTCATAGTTCCGCCGTTTTCTAAGGTCTTGGCATTAGCATGCATTGCTCCATAATCATACACCCCTCTCGTTGAAGCCGGGTATGTGATGTAATACGGGATTTGGCCATTAGCGGGTGGGCCTTAAAGTTAAGTATAAGAATAGATAAATTTAGGGCATGCAGCAAAATATATTCAAACGCGACCTTGAGTCATATACAGGGTTTGGGCGAAAATCACTTTATAAGTTTAATCACAGGTAAAATCAAAAAACACGAGGCGTGTTTTCAACTGGCGTAAATTTGCTAAAAAAATTTATTAGCTATGTTTCAAGTTTATTTTAGTGACAATTCATATTATTTTTAGGTAGAGTTTTAACAAACCAAATTTACGTAATTCCCTTTCTTATTTGAACATTATTATAGGGATCTACGAAAATTTTTAGAAAAAGTAAGGTTGTATTGTGCATACTATTCCTTTCGGATTAATAGCCTTCTAATCAGCCTGTTATCATTTAAAATTAATATCCAAAAGTGACACCCCCTGTGATCTTAAGATTCAAAAACTAAAGTATATCAATAAATCCAATATATTTAACGAGTCTTGGAATTTACCAGAAGCGTATATCGGTGGAATAGGGGCGATCAAAAAGTTATCATCCTTTGGCAGTGTCATTCCCGCTTGTTGATGATGAAGTGTTGCACCAGCGGCAAGGCCGTTAGGCAAATCGCCGGGTTTAAGGGTGGAACTATTATTGTAAACCGAGTTGCCCCCATTTGGGAGGTAATGATGATTAGAGGTATTATTGTTATTGATATAATCGGTCGTCATACCACCTCCGCTTATGTGTCCGTTGTGCAAGTGTGCCGGATGTTGAATGAGTGGCCGCCTTTTATGATCGAAGGTGCTATCGTTGGCGACAGCACCTAAGCCCAAGCCATCCGTTATAGAACTCGTATTTAGGATCATAGAGTGAACGGGCAGTGGGATTGGGTGATGTGAGTACGGGACTATCATCATTTGATCGCTGTTGTAATGCTGTTCTAATGAAGCCTTCGTTTCGTAGATGTTGGAGCCAGTTATAGCCGGAAGAACGCCATTACCCCCATTGGTTAACGAATAATTCTTTATGCCATTTTGTTTGTTGTTTCGGAAAGCCGCCTTTTGCTGCTTTCGCATTTGCTTCTTATTTAACTTCCGGCCATGCTTGCCGCCCTTATTATTAAAGTTAGCCGAATACATGTCCTCCTCTCGGCTATACAAGTCTCCGTTTAAGCCTCCGCCGTGCATACCATTCATTTGCGTTTTCTTATACGTTTTTGAGCTGTTCCTGAAGAAAAAAATTTTCATTGTATTGTTTGTGACCAAATTTTTTATGATTTGTAATTATTTATATTTGAAAATATCAGATAAATGCTGAGGTAGCATACTTGACGCAAATCATCCAGATGACAAAAGCAATAAGCACCAAGATAATTGCGGACCCCGATATACCGCCTACGATAAATTTTAATTCGCGTGTTCGGTTACCTAAATAAAATGGTATAAATATATAGATTTTTTTTTTGATTTTTCACAAAATGTATATAAAAGCTTGAGATTAGTATTCTTACGATCAGCGCAAATGACCCCCGAAAAATTCTCAACGCATTCGCAATATTGAACGTCAAATTCGTTTTTTTTGCATACTCCGTTATTTAAGCAATATCCATCGCATGAATCTACACATGAATATAATCGTTAAAACTTTAGTTTAGAATAATAACTGATATTTAAATCTACTAATAATGTTAAACACAAGTCATCGATAATAAGTCTTTTATACTTCTACAGCCTTATTCATAATACCTTTTTCTGTTTTATCGTCAAACATTTTTATTTTCATCTACACATTAGATTGCATCATTTAAAATGCCAAATAAATCTGTGACCTAGAGACGTTAAAAGGATTAGACCGTATACACCA
>JAUIRJ010000031.1:122195-143478 GCA_030555515.1 Acutogordius australiensis | reverse complement strand
ATGCCAAACAAAAAGATTCTATAAAAATACTAGCCACCTTAATGTTAATCGAGTTACCTCAATTTTTTTTTCAAACTTTTTTTTTTTCACTAGCCGCAGCTATACGTGGCAATTGTACATATTTCAGCACATTTAAATTTTTAGATATTTTAAATAGTTAGTCTTATGATTAAATATTAAAAGTTCTTTCTAGGCAATTTGTCATTATTTTTTTTATGGGAAAAAAATAACTTGTTACAAGGATTTTTAATATAAAAAAAAAATCGATTTTTTTTTTACGGTATTCTCAAGGTCGCAAAATCTGTCATTTCGGTTAGAAATGTCCAATTTTTTAATAAGGACGTAACAGGCCCGATTCTAGCTTTTCCACTTAAGGGGGGGGGGGGGGGCAAAAAAAACTCGTGGGGGCAGAAAAAAATTTTTTGCCGCCGAAGGCGGCAAAATTAGCCGTGACCTTGGGTCACGGCAAAAAATATACATGTACAACAATTGAATCCATGTTCTTGCGTTTATAAATTGGATATGTGAATTAAAATTAATTGTTTTCACTAATATCAATTGCTTAAAAAGATATGAGATTTGGAAATTATTTGTAAGTATAATTTTATCATTTGGTATCAATGCGCATGAAAATTAAAATTATGATATATATGATTGATAAAAATGAATTATATAAAATTGGATTTTAGAAAATGAATAGTAACAAAAGATTGATACACTGGACAACAGAAAAAAACAACATAAACGATATTTTCAGGTCTTTGTATAAAATTTTGTGGATATCATAATGGCGCTTTTAGTCTTTTTTACTGATGCCTCCAGAAATTTTTAAAATGACCTCAAAGTCCAAAAAAGTGATTTTTAAACTTTAATAAAAATTTAAAAAAAATGGTGCCGTTGGAAAGAGCAGAGCATATAGTCTCACGCATCTGATTATGAAAAAATTAATTAATTTGCTTTATTAGAATTATAGTTATTTGAATCTAAAAACCTTTATATAAAATGTTATTTTTAATTCATTGAACTTTTACACTCAAATCACTGCTCTGCCCCTTATCTCCTCCTTACGCTTCTATTCCCATTATTTTTTTATACACTCTATCCCTTAATATTTTACCTATCTCTCTCTTGGTAAATTCACATATTCCGCATCAAGGAATTAAAGTGGTTTAAAGTAATATAACCGCTTAAATATTTTTGATAAATTGGCAGTTAAGTTAATATTAGAATTAGGATTAGGTTAGTCTTAAGGCGTTATGTTTAGAATTAAGGTTGGCATTAGAATTAAATTAGGGTTAGGGTTTAATTAAAGTTAGTGTTAGGTTTAAGTTTCAATTGAGATTAGGGCCTGCTGGTTTTGTGGGCTAGTTAAATTTTAGTGTGACATAAGGCTATGAATTTTTGCTTAACTTATTTTTCAAGAGATATGAGCTAACCACAGAGATCAAACCTGCCATCTTAGGGATTTTCAAATCCGTTTACCGTTTTTTTAATCAAATTCAGTGAGTCAGCTATAAATATTGAAAATTTTAGAAAAAATGTCAACTAAAAAAGATTTAAAAACACATATAAATAAAAATTGTTTTTTGCATATTTACAACAGATAAACTGCTAAATTTAAACTTCAAATAATATTTATATAAACCGGCAACATATTGTGTCGTAGTTTGGACGCAAAAAATTCTGTATTATCTAAATGCTGATGTAAGGGCTGGATATACTAAAAAATTTTATTTCTCATTACACAGGTCAACAAGTTTTTGAGAGTTATGAGCTAACTACGGAGATCAAACCTGCCATCTTAGGGATTTTCAAATCCACCGTTTTCTAATCAAACTTAGTTAGTCAGCTATAAACATTGAAAATTTTAGAAAAAATGCCAAAAAAAACAAAAAAAAAACTTAATAACAGAAATAAATTGAAATTTTTGCATATTTACAACAGCCTTAATATTAATTAAAATTTTTATAAAAACCGATAATATATTGTGTCGTATTTAAATTTGGACGCAAAATATTTTGTATTATCTAAATGCAGATGTAAGAGCTTGATATACTCGAAAATTTTATTTCTCATTATTTGATATGATAAATATAAGGTACAAGGGATTATTATATGAAAAAAAGATTCTTTAATTTTTTTTTAAAGGTATTCTCGATTTGTCAATTTGGTCAAAAAAGGCCATTTTTCGATATGGACGGATGTAAGGAGCCAAGGCAGGAAGAAACTAAGAAAAACGAAATATTATATGAAATAAGGCCATCATGGGGATAAATTCTTTTATGTTTTTATAAAATTCACGGTTGTGCCATTGATATTTGTTGACCTGTATTATTTGAGTTGAGTATAAGTTACAAGGGGTGGTTATATAAAAAAAAGAGTCTCGAATTTTTTCTAAGGGGATTCTTGAGGTCGCAAAATCTGTCAATTTGGTCAAAAAGGCCATTTTTTTTCAATATGGATGGATCTAAGGAGCCGAAGGTTAGAAACAACTAATTGTAATATAGCTTCTTCTTCAAAAAAAGCTACTTTGTTATGACTTGTTCTGTTAAGAAATGACGGGCGATAAGTGCATAGATTAAAACTTTTTATTTTTATGTTCTATAATATAATTAATTATGAATCCTAAAGTACTTTAAATTATGTTTTACATGTCTTAATTAAATAAATTGTGCGTAATGTTATGTTTGTATTGAATATTTTAGGTGCTTAGTTGATAAAGTCGCTTCATATGTAAAAAACTAAATTATTGAAGTTAAAATTAAGTTGATATTCGTATTCCATGTTGAATACTGGTCTAGAAAAGTTAATTGTATAGATAATTTATAGTCTGGCTTACAAAAAATTTGGGTCTGAAGAAAGGTGTGTGAAAAAAATGAGTAAATTCAAAAAAATTAAAAAATAAAAAAAAATATTAATTCTATAAAAAATCAAAATACCTTGAGTTGTTAAAGAAGGTTTTCTCTTTTTACACAACTTTTTAATTTTTTTTTTACTTTTTTTGTTATCAAGTTATTAAAACTCAAAATACCCGACCCTAAATAACAAAAATTCTGAGGCATTGGGAAAAATTCTGACTTCATATTCGTAATCAGCACCAAAAACTTGACCAAGATCAATGGTTGCCATAAATGATGCTTGAGGTCGTCCAAATTTTGTTGTCCAGTGTTATCATCACAAAACAAATTGTATAAGTATGATTTGAAAGATTATATATGAAAAAACACTGGTTATATATAACTAGTAATTAATATAAGGGTAAAAAATTAAATAAAACATGAACTTAAACGTTAAGTGCGCATAAAAAAATATGCAACCATGTGTTAAAATAGTAAGCAATAATTAGCTGATTATGAGCAGTGATTGTATTAATCTAGCAATTAAGCTAGAGGTTGTTTTGATTAAATTATATAATTCATCAAAATTCAACGCCCCTGTAAATGATTTTTCGTGTACTAGAAGAACCAAATCACCTTTACGCAGGTCACTACTTGCCAGCCTACTAGAAGTTATTATCTTTTTTAAAGAAGAAAATGTGGCCTCACTGCTCGACGTTGAAGAGCCAAATATCAAACCTATAGAAAAAATGTTAAATAGATTAGAAAACGCATCTTTGTAATCATATAAAAATTTAACAAAATCATTAGTAACACACTTTGTAATTATCAAGTTTTCTTATAAAATTTTTTTTGGCTACGTCAATTTCTTTGGATATTGAATTTTATCAATATTACTTATTTTTAAAAGAGGCTCTAATTTATTTATATCTAAAAAAAGGATAATTAAATTTATAAAGGGAATCTAAAGATTCTAAATAAATATTATCGGTAAAAAATCTTTTATCAAAAGAATCAATAAATAAATCAATAATATTAAAATAAATACTTTTTAATTCATCATTATTATTTAAATTACACAGATCAACAATTTTTTGAGAGTTATGAGTTAACTATAGAGATCAAACCTGCAATCTCAGGGATATCAAATCTGTTTGCCGTTTTACCTAATCAAATTTAGTCAGTTATAAACATTGAAAATTTAAAAAAAAAGGTCAAAAAACCAAAAAAGATTCAAAACAAAAATAAATTGAAATTTCATTTTTGCATATACACAATATTTAAACTGTTAAATTCAAACTTCAAATAATATTTTCATTAAAACCCGATAATATATCATGTTGTATTTAAGTTTGGAAGCGAAATATTTTGTATTATCCAAATGCCGATGAAAGAACTTGATATATTATTAAAATTTATTTTTCATTAATGTGATTATAAATATAAGTTACAAGGGATTTTTATATGCAAAAAAGATATTTAAATTATTTCTTTTTAGGGTATATTTAGATCTGTCAATTTGGTCAAAAAAGGTCATTTTTCGTTATAGACGGATCTAAGGAGCCAAAGACAGGAGAAACTAGGAACAATGAAAAATATACATGAGATTAGGCCATCATGGGGATGCATTCATGTTTTCATAAAATTCACGTTTCTGACATTGATATTTGTTGACCTGTGTAATTCTCAAACTTATGACTAGAAAATAAATAAAAATCAGAAAAATCTTAAGGTTTTTTCTTTATCAATAGATAAATTATTGTCATATAAAAAAGTATTATATATATTAAAACAGTTTTTGAATAAATCTTCAAATGTATATGTATTTCTTAATTGTTTGATTTCTAACAAAATGGTGTATTAAATCAAAAGTTTTAAAAACATAAATCGTTTTGCATTGAAATTGATCATTTATTATTTTTAATAAATAAAATAATTTTTCAAATGATAAATACAAAAAAATAAATTGGTTATAAATATGGTCAAAAAACCCCGACGCTTCGGCCCTGTGACCGGAAGATATAAAAAAATTTAATTTTTAATTTTCGAAAGAGTATTAATATTTTTATGTAATTTTTAAAAAAAAACAATGGCGTCGTAGTGACTACACCACCGATGGGGCAACAGCCGGGTTATGGTCCCGCATTCATAAACTTCCTTGATTGCATCATGTTGAAAAAATTTATGAAGGGTAGTAAAAATATCAAAAAAATCTTTCCCTTCACTTAAATTTTCAAGACAATCTTTTACAACAAGATGCAATCGGTGGTTAAAGCAATGAATATACAGGACATGGTGTCCAGTATTTTGGTTAGAAATACTTGAACACCCCCTTTTTCCCCGGGCATTACGTTCGCCCCATCGTAGCATTGTGCGATCAGGTTCTTTAGTACTGGATTATATTCTAACAAAAGATTGGTGACAAGTGAGAAAATTTCTTAGGCATCAGATTTATGAATTGCTTTCACAAATATAAAGCTTTCTGTAAAATCAAATTTTTTTATATATCTAACAACAACAGAAATAATTTCTGTGTTAGATTGATCTTTCTAGCAAAGTGTTGATGAATGAAAACACTTTTTAAAAAAAGTAAATATTTTTAAAATAATATTATTTAGATATTTTTGGCGGAGCAAATTAAATTATAGTATGTGGAAGAAAAAATAACATTTATACGTATTTGGGGGGGGGGGGGCAAATTTAATTTGGGGGGGGGGGGCAAATTCAATTTTTGGGGGGCAAACAAAAAATTACTATGTATTTTTTTTTGGGGGGGGGGGGGGGGGCGCAAATTCAAATTTTTTCCCCCAAAAGGGGTCTAGAATCGTGCCTGGGACGTAGCAAAATAGCCGAAGGCAAAAGAAACTACGGAAATAGTAACAAGATAAGGACATCACGGAGATGTATTCATATCGATTTCACAAACTCTTTTTTCTGACATTAATAGTCGACCAGTGTTATTAATCAAATCTCATTCAAAAAATTCAAATGTTCATAGCCGTAGAAGGGTAATGGTTCTCCAACTTCTGTAAGTGGCGAAAATGGTGCCCGGACGATTAATGATCAACGACCTAATAATAACATGAACTAACGACTGAGTTCTATTGAATAATTATTTATTATTAGGGTTTAGCAAATATATTAATTTGTTGCGACGCTAGGATATTCATAACGCAGACAGAAAGACTTTGAAATAAGGGTCAGAAATTTAGATGCTATTATTAATTAAAGCTAGAATTCCCGTATTATAACACTCGGCAAAAAATTATTTCAACGGCTCCTAAACTTTAAATATAAACAATCTAATCTTTAACCCACGAGTGCTAGGGTAAAAAATTTGTAACGCGATTGCTACAGTGGGGTTCATACGTCGCAATTTTTTTCTATAACTTCAATGAGTTTTAAAGCTATGAGCTTTATATTTTATATTATTTTAAGAAAAATACTAGCTCTTTAATTTCACAGGTCAACAAGTATCAATGGCACAACCGTAAATTTTATGATAACTTAAAACGATTTATCCCCATGATGGCCTTATCTCATATATATATTTCGTTTTTCTTAGTTTCTTCCGGCTTCGACTCCTTACATCCGTCCATATCGAAAAAATGGCCTTTTTTAACCAAAATGACAGATCGAGAATACCCTAAAAATAAAAAATTCAAGAATCTTTTATATAAAAATCACTGGTAACTTATATTTATCATCTCAAATAATGAGAAATAAAAATTTTTAGTATATCAAGATTATTAGCATTTATATAATAAGAAATAATTCGCGTCCAATCTTGAATACGACACAATAAATTGTCAGTTTTTAATAATTATTTGAAGTTTAAATTTAACAGTTTTGCTGTTGTAAATATGCAAAAAAAATCAATTTATTTTTGTTTTTGAATCTTTTTTGTTTTTCATTTTTTCTAAATTACCAATGTTTATAGCTGACTAACTAAGTTTGATTAGAAAAAACGGTAAACGGATTTGAAAATCCTAAGATGGCATGTTTGATCTCTGTAGTTAGCTCATAACTCTCAAAAATTTATTGACCTGTGTTATAAATTAATATAAGTTATCATTAAGGTATATTGAAAATTTTGTTTAACAAATAAAAAAATCTGAAAAACATTAAATGACTCTTGTTATTAAGCTAAATGTATCAAGCCTAGATCAAATCATGTTTTTAGGTCTAGTAAAACATTTATAGAAAGATTCATGAAAAAATATTTCAAATAAAATATTAGTTTTGGCTATTATTTAACTTAAATACTAGATATTTTAAAAAGAAAAAAATAATTTTTAATCATGATTATACAATTCAAACATTTTATATACTTAATATGTAAAAATTTTTAAAAAAAACCTAGAAAATAAGGTTGCAATTATAAGTTTAAATATAAATTGAGGCACAACATGGTTTTCAACATTTTCCTATACAAATTTTGTTATTAGACTTTGTATAATTACTAATTTTTTTATTATTATATATAAAAAAAGTCACATAATTTTGACCCATAATATATAATATTTAGAGGATATTCAAAATTTAAGATGTGCTGGGGTCCATATGGACCCCACAATGCTGGCGTAAACGAGTATCGGTATATTATAATTTATTAAATTATAATAATATGTATGTTACAAGAAATTAAAAATAAAAAGTATGAATTTGTAATAAAAACATATAAAAATAATATAGACATGTGTTATAAGAAGAGTTATTGAAAAGAATCATTAAACATAGAAAAACTATTTTTTAGGGCGCCTTCAGAGTGCATTCATTTTTACAAAAATTATAATTCTGAAAATTTAAAATTTGAGTATTTAGATCGAAAATTACACCATTATTTTTACGATATTATCTGACACTCGGAGCAGTTGCTCTAAGTGTATTTAGCTTGTTAAATTTATATCTAAATCTATATAAATATAGCTATTAATCATTTCAACAAGACTCTTAGAAAAATACAACCTCTTGAAAAAAAATTATGGACTACGCGCTTAGCAAGAAACAATTATCAGGAATAATAAGAGACAATTATTCAAGCAATCCAAACTAATTACCTTAAAGTAGACAAAAAAAAACTCAAAATAAATAACAAAAATGAATCCCCAATTAAACACCCCCTCCTAATACAGGGACAAGGGGGAATAAAAAAACCATGAACTGATCTGAGCGCCTTATTTCAACTGTATAAAAAACAAATTACCGATTAAAATCTCCCGACGATTAAGTGCTTAAAACAAACCGCCCTAGGCGCCATATTTTAAACACGATGTACTCATCATCTCTCGTAGACGCCTTATAACGCCTCTTAACCACATCAAACCTATAAAAGTGTGAGAAATAAAGACATACAACAATTTTCATACTTAATTAGTAGCATATTTTAGGGCACGTAAAAATTTAAGGTTTTATATTGTCGAAATAAATTGGCAATTTTACATAATCTTAGAAACACTCAATCTTTGAGTTAATTTTTTAACTATTCTAACATAATATCACAAAGAGTGAAAACTTAAACGAGCCCTACCTAACAGACAAATGCGAAAAATATATAGAGTTGGATAAAAAACACATAATTATATAGAAGTGTATATTTAAAGAGGTGATAAAATTGATTTTATAATTAAGACAATTAATATGACTATGTATGGAAGATGTCTAATATTGCCCGAAGGAAAATTTGAGATTTTATCGATTTACTGATCGGCCCATCTTGCTAATGATGTCGGAAAGCTTGCTATCCGTTCCGGCTGTATCAAAGTCAGCAAACAAGGTATCGACGTCTTCATCAAAATCTTCAACATCGTTTTCAAGACCTTTCGTTCCCCCAAACAAAGTTTCCATAACATCATCGGCTTCGATTAATATATATAATGGTCAATTGCAACTTACAATTGGGTCTGTGTCCCTGTGCTCACCAATTATCTAATGACACAGGTCAACAAATATTTATGTCAGGAACGAGAATTTTATGAAAACATAAAAGAATGCATTCTCATGATGGCCTAATCTAATATATGTTTTTCGTTTTTCAGTTTCTTCCGTCTTTGGCTCCTTAGATACGTCTATAAAGAAAAATAGCCTTTGACCAAATTGACAGATCTAAATATACCCTAATTTTTGCATATAAAAATCCCTTGTAACTTATATTTTCAATCACAAATAATGGAAATTTTTTTTTATTAATATCAAGCTTACATCGGCATTTAGATAATACAAAATATTTCGCGTTCAAACTTAAATAAGACACGATATATTATCGGTTTTTAATGAAAATATTAGTTAAAGTTTAAATTTAACAGTTTAACTATTAAGAATATGCAAAAATAAAATTTCAATTTATTTTTGTTTTTGAATCTTTTTTGGTTTTTTAACCTTTTTTCTGAAATGTTATGTTTATAACTGACTAACTAAGTTTGATTAGAAAAAACGGTAAACGGATTTGATATTCCCTAAGATGGCAGGTTTGATCTTTGTAGTTAACTTATAACTCTCAAAAAAATGTTGACCTGTGTGATCAAAGCAGGAAGCAAACATAAAAAGACCCGAACATTTGCAATTTAAAAACAAATACAAATCGGGAAAGAGGTAAGGAAAAGTCCAAAACATTCTTAAAATTTTCAAGAGTCTAAATTTCTAAGCTAGTACGGTTTGGCCCATCAATTTTTGAGATATATGAGCTAACTTTAAAGATCAAACCAGGGGTTTTTAAATCTCCCAGATTTTATAATCAAACTTTGTAAGCTAGCTATAAATATTGAAATTATTACAAAAATAAAAAAAAAGATTAAAAAAAAACAAATAATTAGATAAAAGTATTTACATTAACAACTAAACTATTAAATTCAAATTTCATATAATATTTTTATTTCAAAAGCGATAAAATATCATTTTGGATTTAGCTGGAGGTGCCAAATATTCGGTATATATATCCGGAATGTTGATTGAAGAGCTTGATATTGATGAAAAATAGTTACAGGTGATTTCATTATAAAATTTTTTTTCTCTTTATTTTATCGCAAAAGAAATCAACTAATTTTCAATTTTTATCTAACAAATTCGCCGTATTCGGAGCAAATGAAATATGGAAAAAAGGCAATCATGTAGATTATTTCCCCAAAGTGTCATAATTTGTGACAATTACTCATTGCGTTTTTTCGACCAGTGTAATTAAACAATTATAGATCCCTTGAAGACTGGTCCGCTTCTAAAATGAATAAGTAAGGCATTTTAATTTTACATTAAATGAAGGCTAACACGTTAATATAAACCAAGCATAAACTTTAATAAAACGTAAAATTTAATTGAGAATATTAGGTTAGGATTGACTTATTAGTATCAGTCAACAAATTTTGCGTAAAATTTAAAAAGAAATTGTCAAATATTATAAAAAAAATTATTTTAAATAAAATTTTAATAAATAAATTTGGTTAAAATTTTATACATATATTAGAACTAAAGTTATGAGATAACGTGGCCAAAAATAATATTTCATAAACAACATGAATTTATAAGTTTAAAACGATTAAATAAAAGTTTCTAAAGCCTTGATGGCAACTTTTTTGGTAAATATATGTAGTCCTTCCCCCAGATATATAAATATTCAAAGGCAAAAACGAAATTGCTCTTGGGCTCGTACTAGAGCTCTACAAATATTTTTGACCTGAAAGCTAACATCTAAGATTTGTCATATTATATGTTCTCAACTTTTTTACGTTCTCTAATTAGACCTCATTGCTATAAACTATGATTAGTAAACTTGCGAGTCCAGATTAAAAACGAATATTACACAGGTCAACAATTTTTTGAGAGTTATGTGTTAACTACAGAGATCACACCTGCCATCTTAGGGAATATCAAATCCATTTACCGTTTCTTCTAATCAAACTTAGTTAGTCAGTTATAAACATCTAAAATTTTAGGAAAAAAAACAAAAAAGATTTAAAAACAAAAATAAATTAAAATTTTATTTTTGCATATTCACAATAGTTAAAATGTTAAATTTAAACTTCAAATAATATTTTCATTATAAACCGATAATATATCGTGTAGTATTCAACTTTGGACGCGACATATTTTGTATTATCTAAATGCCGATGTAAGAGCTTGATATATCAATAAAAATAAAATCCATTTGATTAAAAATATAAGTTACAAGGGATTTTAAAATGCAAAAAAGATTTTTGAATTTTTTCTTTTTAGGGTAAATTTAGATCTGTCAATTTGGTCGAAAAAGGCCATTTTTCGTTATAGACGGATTTAAGAAGCCAAAGACGGAAGAAACTAAGAAAAACATATATGAAATTAGGCCAACATGGGGATGCATTCTTTAATTTTCATAAAATTCACGTTTCTGACATAAATATTTGTTTACCTGCGTTATATATGTTTTTTTATTAATGAATTATTGTAAGCTTTATCTTCTAAATAAAGACAACATGGCCTACATTTATTAGATTTATAATATAAAAAAAATGCAAATAATATGCGAGACAGACTAAGTTAAGTTTTGTAAATATATGTAATAAAATCGGAAACAAAAATATAAAAACAAACAAGAAGACAATTAAATATAAAACTTTTATCATTTCGATTAAAATTTTTTTAATTAAACAAATTTTCCAAAGTTTAAACAAGAAACCAAATTAAGCCAAATTTTACTCGAGAATTAATTGAAAAATCTAGAGGTACTTAGGGTAAAGATCCAATCGTAATCGCAAAAAATCTTTAATGCTTTAAAGTTGAAGAAAAAAAAGCTGTTATAAAGAATTGTCTTTAAACACTAATTTGTTAAATATTGCGGAGTTTGATGAATTGCCAAAATAATCGGACGACAAAAACAAATTATGCTTTAATATAAGTTTTTTTTAAACTATTGGAAACCCCGATAATTTACATATAGAGTAAAAAATTACCCAGGTACATAAAAACAATGGTTATGTAAGCTCGATGACGATGGCATAGTTAAATTTTTAAGGGTTGATTTAACATTAAAATTCCATTCTCACAAAAATTGTCACCTTTGAAACTCAATGCCCAACAACCAAATCAATAAGCTCAGGCATATTTATTTCCAGTCGGATTTCGTATAAAAAATATTGTCCCTGGATTATTTATCCTACCCTTAAAAGTGTTTATTTTCTAAATATAGCTATTAATTTTTTGCCGTTGCGCAATATGTCTTAATCCGCTAACTAAATTATAAAAAACCACATGTTAGTAGTATACCATTAATCCCTGAGGGCGCTTCAATATCCTTAGAGGTTTTATTAGCTTTGTCCTCAAAAAAAAATTCTTTATGTGAAGACATCATTTGTTTTACTCCGCTCTCAACGCTCGCCACTTTATTCTTATCTTGCTGAAGGTTCCGCTCTATGAATGATATAAAAAATATGATTGTTTGTTAGTTGGGATTATATGTAAAAATCCAAAAAAGCTTTAAATCATTAATTTATACATAAAATGGGTATAACTGATTGAATAAAGGTCAACAAAATATTTGTAGGCCTGGACAAAACTCAATTTTATTTTTAAATATAAGCTCTACAAAGTCATGAAAAGGCTGTGCACATTAGGACAATTTCAATTTTGAAAAGTATTTAACAATTAAAATAAAGATAATTTGAAATTTTAATTTAATATAAGGCTTAAAATTTTATCCTTAATAAAAGGCTAGTTCCTTATAGGGTAAGGCGTTAGCGGGCCGGGTTGAGCTAAGTCTAACAATTTAAAATTTAGGGCTTTACCAATTCAAAAAAAATTTTTTGTTTAAAAGTTAGATGTGTTTTGAAACACACCATATTAACATATTTTCTAGGTTTCAAATTTAATCAAAAATTTAAAAAATAACTTTAAATAACATTGCAAAATTTAAAAACTTTTTTACACTTATACATTCCTCTGTTATAAACGTCAATAACTCAGAAAAAAACAAAAAAGACTCTATAAAAAATTAAATGTTATTTTTCTTTAATGTAAAATAACTAAAACTTGTGACTAAAAAAGATATTTTGATTTTATCCTGGTTAAAAAATTTGCCAATTAGAGATTTGGCTGCTGTTTTTTTATATCCAAATGCGGATTAAAAATTATTTATCGAAAAATTTATAATTTCATTATTTTAAATGAAAAATTAAATTCAATAAATAAATTTAAAATCTAGAGTTAGCAAAAAACATTATTTCATATATTATGTAACTTTTTTGCTTTGTTAGGCCAAGGCAGAAGGACATAATAAAACACAGAAAAAACTTTGGAAAATAGGCCATATTGTAGAATATTAAATTTTAGTATAACAAACACAAGTCTACGGAAATAAATAAATTTTGGGCGAAGTTTATAAACTTGCACCGATATATACATTACGGCCTTAACTCTATAATTTTTTTCGTTTATTTTGATCACCGATGGGGCAGGCAGGGCTCAATCCAAGATTATCGAGGGATTATTAAATTTTACAAAATCGGCGACCTCAAATAAAGAAAAATTAAACAATTTTTTTTCTATATTGAAACTTCAATTTTTCGAATTCCATTTAAGTTGATTAAACATACTTTGCAACCCATAATGACATAATTTTTTAAAAGATCGAAATATAAATATTATCTCAATATAAAAAATCAAAAATTATTAATGTATCGGTTTACAAAGTTTGACAATAAAAAATGGTACATTGTATTTAAAATCCTAATGATAATATCCTTAATTATTTATAGTTAACTTGGACAGAGCTCTCTCCGCTCCAGACCCATATTACCAATTCGGCCAGGATATTAGATATTTAAATTGATAAACTTATAAAAATTATCAATCATATACAGTATGTCATAACCTTTTATAGTGTGAAAATATATGTGTATTTTTGTCTTTATCAACAATGGCTAAAAGCAAAGGCAATTTTGAAATAAAATCAGCCCGGAAAAATATTTTTGCGGCCCGTTTTACGGAAAGGCGGGACCAGGGGGCTTTCGCGTCCCGACTTTAATGACTATTTGATTAAGTTTACATATCTAAAAAATTTGTCGAGCTGTGTAATAACTAAAATTCAAGTGTAGAGCAGCGAATTAAACATATATTTCCAAAAATTATCTAAATAACCTAATTCTTTCGTATTGATAATATTTTCAATTGGTATTTCATATATATCGGGGTGGAAAAGGGTATTGTCCTCTTGACATGATCCATTTTCTCCTAAATTCTCATTCAAAGAGTTTTCCATTGTGTGACCTTCCAAAGTTCCTCCACCTCCTGGCATAAGAACTCCAGTTAGATTACTGGGATTATTAAGTAAATTAGCGCTATATGTTTCAGACAAATCTAGTACCTAAATAAATGTAGGATTATAACGCAGGTCAACAATTTTTTGAGAGTTATGAGCTAATACACTAAAACCTGCCATCTTAGGGATTTTCAAATCTGTTTACCGTTTTTTCTAATCAATCTTAGTTAGTCACATATAAACACTGAAAATTTTAGAAAATATAAGATTTAAAATTAAATTTTTTTTTGCATATAACAGCTAAACTGTTAAATTCATCAAATATTTTTTTTATTAAAAACCTAATATATCTTGTCGTATATAAGTTTGGGTGCGAAATACTTTGTGTTATCTAAATGGTGATGTAAGAGCTTGTGATATACTAAAAAAATTTATTTCTCAATATTTGAGTTGATAAATATAATTACAAGTGATTTTTATATGAAAAAAAGATTCTTAAATTTTTTCTTTTTCGAGTATTGTCGAGGTCACAAAATCTTTCAATTTGGTCAAAAAATGCTATTTTTTGGATATGGACGATGGATTTAAGGAGCTGAAGGCGGAGAATTAGAAAAACGAAAAATATACATGAGATGAGGCTGTCTTGTGGATGAATGCTTTTATGTTTTCATAAACTTATTTTTTGTGACAATGATATTTAATGACCTGTGTGTAATAACTATTCTATTAGATAATTATGAATTAGGATGCGGTAAAAGTATGAACATTAACAATCCATAGACTAATATTTTCAGACTCGGCCCGTCATCATAATTGCGGCTCGGCATTAACAGCTGATTTTACTATAGGCCCGGCCATCATAAATAATGTTTTTTCTCCATTGAATACACACAACAAGAGGTAACAACGAAAAGAAACGAGGTGTCAAAGAACATGATATAATAAAGAAACAAAACTTTGGCCCGACTCCTCATACTCAACCGGTCTGCTGGGTAAGCTTGTGGGGCCCGAACCGCAAATGCACATAACATGTAATGGGTTATACACCCATTGTACTTTGTAAAAAGATGTAATCAAAAAAAAACTTTTTGATAAGCCTTTTGCCAGTCACGGTGAGCGTTGAGAGTGGATTGAATTAGCTGAAGCGTACTGAGGAGGCATCTGTCGTAAGCTTCCTTCTTGCTTTCGCCAAGTGCAGCATTGGTAATTACGGGTGTCGTAAGGAGCTCCAAATATACAATATACGGAACTGTTTAAAGTATAAAAAATGGATGAATTTAGATATAATTTAAAACCAGTTTTTATGCCTAGATGATATAACGTTTTTCTGTTAATTCTCTCTGTATGCACATCTTCATGCAAGCCTATTGTTTACCGTTTTTTTTAAACTTTGTAAATCAGTTATCATTGAAATTTTTTAAAAAATTGTTAAAAAAACAAAAAAGATTCAAAAACAAAAATAAATTGAATTTATTTTGTATATTCACAGCAGCTAATCTATTAAATACAAACTTCAAATAATATTTTTATTAAAAACCGGGTAATAAAAATTCTGTATAATATAAATGTTTATGTAAGTTGATATACTTAGAAATTTTATTTCTCATTGAGATAAAAAATATAAGTTACAAGGGATTTTTGTATATAAAAAAGAATTATTGAATTTTTCTTTTTAGGGTATTCTCGAGGTGGCAAAATTTGTCAATTTGGTCAAATAAGGCCATTTTTAACAATATGGACGTAGCAATATCACCGAAGGCGAAAGAAACTTTGGAAAACAAAAAATATTTGGGGATCCATTTTTAAGTTTTTAAAAACTGTTTTTTTGACATTGATATTTGCCGACCTGTTGTAATAAGTAAGGTTAATAAAAATTCACATACATTTTGTATTATTTCGATTCAGGTGATGGGTAAAATTTAAACTAAAATCCTGTTGCATGGCTATTTCCTTCAGCAAATCGCTATAATCTTTGATTTTGTTAAATTTTTTTGCAGCAGAATCAGAATTAAGCTTTTCAGTCTCATCTATGATAAAAAAGAAAGACATGAAAAAGATAAAATACATAGAGAAAGAAGCGTCTTATAAATTAAAAAATTAACATCCTAAATATAATTAAACAAAAAATCTTTTAAATTAAAAAAACTTTCGCCAAATAAATCAAAATTTTTACTAGAGTTTTGAACGCTATTCTAGCCTAGCCCAACCGACATATTTTTCAAATTTTTAAATTAGTCAAAAATGCCTCTTATATTATATATTTGTTTTAAAGGTTAAAATTTTATTCAATTAAAAATTAAAAAAACCTTAAAATAGATTAAAAATAAAAATGCGTTGGTTGAACTAATGATCGATTATAGTCTCGTATTTTTGGATGTGTGAAACAAACCTTTGTTACTAACTTTGCTTGCCCATATCTCAATTTATTTAACGATTAAAAAATAAACTGCAATTTTGGCGTTACAACGTTTGTATAGTATATACTATTAAATAGTTCTTAAGTCATTCACCTGTAAAATGCTTTTGAGAGGTGTGACAAAATAATGAAAAAAAAGTAAACAATTAAAAAAAACGAATTTGAGAGTAAATTACTATTAAAGAGGGCATTCGTCCAATTTTTTACGAAATTTAAATATCAAAAGAATAAAATTATAAAAACTAAATACCTGAGGTCTGAGCTGATGAAGCAACCACTGCATTCACTTCAGCTGCCATATTTTGTTTCTCCTTAACACCTTCCGTGTCGTATTTGACCAGATGTTCAATTTCCATCTCCGTCCTGGGTAGGTTGAGGGTCTTAAGAATTGATAATGCTGATCCGGTCGTTTTAAACTCGTAATACATCTCGTAGATTTTAAAAATAAAATGTGACACTAATGGGTTATGCCATAAAAAATATTAGGCCAAACTGAGCTAAAACTATTTTGATAGGATGTCGAACTAAACTGATTTTATTGAATCAAGTTAATATTATGTTTTGATAATTGAATAATAAAGTACAATCTAAACTCTTTAAAAAAATGGGATAGCACAATACTTATATAAGACACTTAATAGATTATTGCACAACTTTCTGAAGCATTTTTTATAATTTATAGTGCTTAAGAAAATTTTATATATGTTACATAACAGAGCTCAAAAAATAATTAAGGAGTCATAAGTTAATTTTGCTTGCCATTCTTTCAATTACAGGAAGAGGGCTTGTTCCTAAGTTAAGTGGACGGAAAAACCTTTAAAATAAGGTCGCATTGAAGATATTTTAATGCAATTTAAAAAAGACTTAATAAATTTTTGTAATGCTTAATATTCAACAAATCAAAAATTAAAAAAAAATACTTTTTTTGTCGTAATCATGCAGAAACACAAATTTAATTTTAAAAAATCCTAATCAACAAACTTATCATAGAAAATAACGACTAAATAAATATAAAAAATAATGAAAAAATCCTTTTGTTTTATATTGGTCACAATGTGGATAAGGGTTTAAACCAGGCCTTGATATTACAGTCCGGCCGGGTGAACAAAATTTTCAAACTAAACCCGGCCCAAAATTTTGTTTTTAATTTTCTGCCCGGTCCGAAATCAAATATACGGCCCCAAATTTTATATTGCAAGTTATAAATTTTTTCCATTAAATTATTATCAATCAAACACAGTGGGTCGGAATTATTACAATGAAATCTTGTCTAATTTTGCCCTTATTAACAATAGCTAAAGACCATAAGACAGTTAAGGAAAAGAAAGAATCCCTGCCAAAGGACCCAAAAATACTTTTTTATAATTCAGACCCGGCCGGTCCCGCTAGTTTCAGGCAGGCCTTCAAGTCCGGACTTTAATCTCAAATGTACATATGCAAAAAAACAAAGTATTTCTAAAAAAATAATAATATTTAAAAATTGTGAAAAAAAAATATAAATGCGAATGAATAAAATATAATTTCTAATAATTGTAAATTAAAAATATTTTATAGAAATACCGAATTTTGACTACTTAGTAGAATCTTAGTTCGCCCGTTGGTTTCGTTGTTTGGAGCATTTTCATTTTCCTACATTTATTGTAAAAAAAAGCCAGTGATATAGGAGTTTCCTTCAGATTTTTTTTCCCAATTTGAAACCGCTTACCCGTCAAGGTTATTCTTTTAACTCTACAGCAAGATCCGCAGAATTAATTGAGATTCACACGTGCCGGTGACCTAAGTTTTTTTATCTCAGGCTCTCATAAAATAACGGCTTTGAGATTCGTTGGCAGTCACCCATGCGACTAATAACGAGGCTCAGCGCCGTTTAACTTGAGTGTAGAAACAAAATTTAAAAGCGCACAAGGTCGTCCGACCTTTTATATTTATTTAAATAAGCTATAAAAAATAAAAAATTATTAAGAAAACAAAATTGTAGTAAAAAACAAATAATTTAAAATTTTCGAGCTAAGTTTATGAAAGGGCTAAAGTATACGCGTATTAATTGATTGATTGGGTAGACATTACATTTGACATCATCGTATGTGCGATCTATAGGGGTAGTAGCTTCAGACTAAAACAAATTACAATTATTTTGTAATATGGAACAAAACAGATAATTGTAAAGTAAAAATATTTGACAATTATTGAAAGAAATATAGTTAAGATTACTTATGTAAAACCCCAATTTTGTTTAAAAACTTAGCAAGCAAAATAAGTTAAAAGAAATTCATTGAAAAATTAAAACCTATACTTACAAATTAGAATTTAAAATATTATAATTAAAACAATTTTGGATTTTTGAGTAGTATTTGCCACAAGGTCTTTCATTTCTTCCTTCACTTTTGCTAACAAGGCAATGGATGCCAACCTCTTTGCAAGTTTTTTGGATTTTGCTTCACCTTTAAAAATAAATTCGATGTTCAAAAAATTGGAGCTAAAAAAAGTTCCGTAATAAGCAAAATGAAATTAGAAAAACTGTGAAAAACAATCGATTAAAACAAAACAACCATTTTTTTAACTTTCAAAATTTTTCCCTTTTTTTTATTAGCCTATTTTACAATTAAGATGTTAAAAAATTTACATATATAACTCAAATTTTTTTAACAATTAATTGATCTCAAACTTGGTAAAATAAATTATTTGGATTCTTTCCTTATTCAGTAATATCGAATTTTAACAATTAACAAAACATTTTTTAAACCCTACAATTATAATAAATTTATATATATAATTGTAAACAATAAAGGATAATATATTACAAACAACTAATTAAATTGAAAAAGTTACATAAAAAGACCAACATAGTGAATTTTTTTATGACAAACAATTAATATAATTAACTATGTCAAATTTTTTAATTAATCAAGGTTTAAAGCGTTTTGAGGTTGTAACAAATGTCTTTCAAACCTCTAGATATTTTAACAAGGATTAAATCGTGTAGACCCATATAATTATTTATAAGTGAAATTTACAGCTGCAAAATTCGTCCGTATTTTGATTTTTCAATATTAAGTTAATTGGTTAATTAAAATAAATCTCAAAGAAATTTCAAAATCGAACAAATGGTAAAAGTTTGCTTTATATATTTGGTAATATTGTAATATTAGTTTCATCAATTATTTATTTCTAGTTTATGATGATAATTCCTTGAGGAAAAACAAAGGCGTGTCTAAAAATTTAAATAAATTTGATTCAATAGATATTTTTATAAAAATATTAGCGAAATCTCTTTTAGGTTGAAATAAAATGGCTTTATGATATTACCTTTAGCAGCGTATTTGTCTAGCTTTGCCTCAATGACAAAAGTTCGTTCATGAGCCATGCCAAAAGCATCCACGAGGTCATAAGTTGGTGGTGTCAGGCTGTTTGCTATGCAGATATCGAGAAGCTCCCCTACTGGGTTGTCCTTCGGAACCTTTTCGGAGTTATCATCAATAGCATCAGCAGAGTTTGATTTACTAACATTGCTAGTACTTGATACTTTTGATGTGTGAATAAAGATTGATAAAAATAAAAAGTTGCAAAGGTTAAATACTCACCATAAGGATCAGTAGAGGTCAATAGTTAGACTATATTTGTTTTAAGTAAAGCTTAAAAAGATTACGAATATATCCTGTTTTACAATTTTTTGAGCCATCTATCAGGTCTTCCATATAAAACAAAAATGCAATGTTAATGCCACGTGCAAAATATGTTTTTATTGTAAAATTTTAAAAATTCTAAAAATTTAAAAAAAAAATTATTTCGGAAAAAGCATTTTATGCGCATATATTAAATTTAGCAACTTTTTAAAAATTTGCGTTTTATTACAAAATAAAACTTTCTAAAATTTTGAAAATTTCACTAAAAAAAACGGACTTTGCACGTGCCCTAATGTTTAAAAGTAAACGTTTATAGCCTTGATTAGGGCACGTGCAAAGTGAGTTTTTATTTTCGTAAAATTTCGATAATTCTAAAAATTTTAAACATTTTATTTTTTTCAAATTTTTAAAAAATTTTTATTTCAGAAAAAGCATTTTATGTGCATATACTAAATTTGGCAACTTTTAAGATATTTGCGTTTTCGTGCCCTTACATAAAAAACTATTATTTCGTTATTTTCTAAAAAAAAAGATTTACCACATCTATGGTTAATTAATGTTAAAGCATATGTGTTTAATTTCCAAATAACACAAATTATAAAAATGGTGAGAAGAACGCGTTCATAGTTCATTTGGTTTTGCAAAATAGAAAATGAAAATTTTACTCTTTGACATACGCATTTTAACAAAAAGTGGCAAATCTTTATTTTTAGCATAAAAATACTTGAAATAACAATTTTTGAATAATTTTGAAAAAAAAAAATTAATTGGTAAAATTTCCAAATTTATTATAAAAATAAATGAAGTCTGAACGCGTCCTTTTAAGAATTTTTATATCACAATCCAACCAGACAGCAAAATTTTAAATCTTTGGCTCCAAACTTTGTGATGATTTATTTATTAAAACTATAGGTATTCTAAATAATAAAAGTCTGAGTATTTAGAGTAGCAAAAATTTCTTATGCCCTTGAGGGATAACTTGGGTTAAATTATAATTAAGGCATTATGGCAAATCAAAAAATTTAGCTTTATAGCTTTCAAGAAAGATAAAATTGCTTTAAATTTTTTTTTCATATTTAAATGTAAAATGCCAAATTAGAGCGCGGATTTTTAAAAAAAAAAATTTCAAGATTTAAAAATTATAACCCATTGTTTTTAAAAAATTACATACACCCCTCGCATTCTA